>SSNR01000534.1:236648-334533 GCA_006937965.1 Callopanchax toddi
CGTTCCGGTGTTTGTGAGGACGGCTGCGAAGAGGGGAGAAAATAGAGTTTTTCAAATATAGAGCACGATACAGCTCCTTGTGCCAAAGCGTGGATACGATATATCCATAAAAACAGCACGACAAAACCACACACACACACACACACACACACACATTGAAACCCCCTCACCCACAACTCCCATAACCCCACACCCTCTCAACCTCTTCCTGCTCCCATCTCGTGTTGTGATTTCTCCAAATTAAACCTACACTGAACCTGTGTGGTGCTTGGAATAAGTGGGCATTAGACACACACACACACACACACACACACAGTAGGCCTGAAGAAAGTTGTACTCTAATGCAGGAGTCCAGTGTTTCTTCATAGGAGGAGCTGAGTGTAAAATACTTCAGTTAGTGTAAACAGTCATAAGTATTAATATTGTTTTTATCTATATTTTAACTAACAAACCAATTCAGACAGCTGTAAAGTGTCCTATACCAACAAACAGGTGGGTGAGGAGATCCCCCCCCCCCCCCCATAAGGTCACTTCTGACTTATAGGCTTCTTTCTATCAACAGCAGCCTGAATTAGCATGGTTAGTTTAAAATCATCACATTTCTGTTTATTTGTCAACATCTAGAAGTGATTTTTATAGAAGTTTGATTCTAAATATTTATTTGAAACAATATTTGTTGGATTGATGTTTAAACATTTCAATATAACACTGTAGTTTCCTAAATAACTGCAATGAAAAGAGGACTTTAACCATGTTTATTTATGGGGAACTAAATGTGATCAAACAGCTGTTTATTATTTTATTTGATAATGACGGAGACTTCCAGGAAGAAGAGGTTTTGCAGCCTTCAGCATCCGTTGTGTTTGACTTCTCAGCTGATGTTTTGGGTGTCTGAGAGCCTGACAGGTCTGGTCCCTGAAGGTTCATGCTTCGTGTTTCTGGGTCCGTTCTGCTCCCTTAGTGACAAAACTTTGGAAATAACCATGCACGCTCACACCTGTTGTATATTTGGAGTTCATGTGTTTTTGGATTGTGGGAAATGTCTGGAGCAACTGGAGAATGCAGACACAACCAGAACATGTGAGCTAGGAACCTTCTTGTTGTGAGGGGACAGCAGAACCCGGTCCAGCACGTCGGGAACACGGTCTCCTTCCAGGGTTCAGCACACAGCTGAATGTTATTAAAGGCAGAGATAGAGATGTAAGTTTGTTACTTCAAAGTTTAATTACTAAAAAGGATATTAAAAAACACATATTTGAATAGCACTTTTCTAAGTCATGGATTAAAAACCTTACATTAAAGTTGCTCACATGCTGAAGTTACATAGTGTCAAAGCACTGAGGTGAGCAGGCGCCACCAGACCTCACTGGATACAGAAGTGATAGAGCGCCACTTCAGACCCGAATATCACTTTAATGAAATGTTAAAATCATATATAGAGGATCGATGTGTTAGCTTTCCACCTTCATTCTTCAACCCTTCACATTCAACCCTCCGAATTCAACCTTCAATCCTCCACTTTCAACCCTTTACCTTCCACCTTTAACCCTTCACCTTCCATCATCAACCCTCCACTTTCAACTCTCCACCTTCAACCCTCCACTTTTCACTTTCAACCCTCAACCTTCCATATTCAACCTTCAACCCTCCACATTCAACCCGTCGATATGGTCAACTTCCAGATTCCAGACTCTGATTACTTCAGGGGACATTTCTACATCGAGTTCTCTTAGAAGTAAATCTCGTGTGTCTCTGTGTTCATGAACCCAGTTGGGTTTCTGACTGGGACACCTGCCGTTCTGAAGGATGAACCAGTAAGGTGGGTGGGAGTGAGTGTGTTTTTGGGGGTGTCTCTTCTCACGAGTCACAGAATCCTTGTAGGTCCGCCCCATTTCCCACTCCCACTCCACCCACCAACCCCCGGCCGGACCACATGGTAGGGCCTTGGTTCTGAGGCACTCCCTGCACTGCAAACAGCGAACACAAAGGCTGAGTAAACAGCTCCTTAGCTTTCTTCTCTGGGCCCACTCTCTGTGCCGAGGCGGAGACGAATGCAGGGAGGATCCCTGCTCTCTGCCACAGCACTATTAATAGCAGCAAGCAACAATGCACACAGCTGAGATGGCTGACATGCAGGAATGTTCATCCAGTAACAAGATGAGCACAACAACATCAAAAACCTGCCAGGAAATTCAAACCAGCGACATTTATCACTGTTGAGATGTTACAGTGACTTTAATACGGTGTGCTTCTCATCTGTAACTCCTACTGAATGTTTCCACACGCCCATCGGATCCAGATACGCAAATCGTTCTCTAAAAGTGGAAATTAAACCCATCAGAGGAAAACGAGTCAAACTCAATCAGTGAGCAGGCGGCAGAGTTTCAACAGAGGGCACACAGACAGAAGTGTGTGTGATGGTGAGGAGTGTGTGAGTGTGTGTGAGTGTCATCCATCACTGTGAGCGATGCTGATGAACTTGTTCAGCGTTGTCAAAGGGATTTGCAGTGTGACACTGTTTGTACACCCACTGTTAAACCCCAAGCAAGCAAAACACACATAACTTCAGCACGCACACACACATGCACACACACACGCATGCACACACACACATGCACACACACACGCATGCACACACACACATGCACACACACACTTGAACAGGCCACCTGTCTGGCAGCAGCAGAAACACAAGCTGTAGAAGTTTTCATTTCCTTGTTAGAATATAAACTGAATTTATGAGGATGATCATTTTTACCATGTGGTTTGTTTTTTATCGGGTCCTGATCTGATCCTCTGGACAGACAGAATGATGGAGCTGACCACCTCCCAGCGTCAGCGCAGATGGACAAATAAGAATTAAAAAGAAGAAAAAGGGCCGGGGAAGGAGAACAGCAACAAATATACGGGTTTTCTTAGTGTATAAGTACTTCTATCTGTGTGTGTAACAGTACCTAATGTTTTACTCGTTTATTGATTTTATAATCAATCATGAGCAACATAATGTGGCTTCTTTCACCAAAAATGTTTAAAAACTTTAACGTCAAAGAGAAAACTGATATCTATTTTTAAATCTCTGATTGGTTTGGCTCCATGCCGTCGTTCTGACCTGCTAAAGCCGTACACACCAGTACGCTCAGATCAGCTGGTCAGAAGCTGTTACTGGTCCCAAAGGTGCTCTGTAGAGCCCCTAGACTCTGGAACGCTCTGCCCCTGGACATCAGACAGTCTACTCTGCCCCTGGACATCAGACAGTCCACTCTGCTCCTGGACATCAGACAGTCCACTCTGCCCCTGGACATCAGACAGTCCACTCTGCTCCTGGACATCAGACAGTCTACTCTGCCCCTGGACATCAGACAGTCTACTCTGCCCCTGGACATCAGACAGTCTACTCTGCTCCTGGACATCAGACAGTCCACTCTGCCCCTGGACATCAGACAGTCTACTCTGCCCCTGGACATCAGACAGTCTACTCTGCCCCTGGACATCAGACAGTCCACTCTGCCCCTGGACATCAGACAGTCCACTCTGCCCCTGGACATCAGACAGTCCACTCTGCCCCTGGACATCAGACAGTCCACTCTGCCCCTGGACATCAGACAGTCTACTCTGCCCCTGGACATCAGACAGTCTACTCTGCCCCTGGACATCAGACAGTCCACTCTGCCCCTGGACATCAGACAGTCCACTCTGCCCCTGGACTGTCTATCTGACATGTGTTTGATTATTGGCACTTTTATTATGTGTGTGTTTTAGCACTTTGGTCAGCCATGATGTTGTTTTTAAAGGTGCAATATAAATAAATTGGTATGGTATGTCTATTAAAACAATTAAATAAAAACATGTAACATCAAAAGAGTGATTGCATAAAAATTCACCTCTTTTAAACTGACTGACCTAATTCAACAGAGCTCCAGCTAATTGGTGCTAGTAGTCTCACAGTTAGTGGAATAGAGGTCACCTGAGGTCAGTGACAGTAGTAGAAAGAGACCAGTGTTCCTGGAACATTAACATCTCCTGGAATTCAGTTCAATCCATCATCAAGTAATGGAAGGAATATGTCTCCATACATCTGACTAGATCAGGACGTCCTCACAGAATGAGAAGGAGACTAGTGAGAGTCCACCAGGACACCAGGACTACTCTGAAGGAGCTACAAGCAGCATCATGCTGTGAGGATGAATCTCAGCAGCAGGTCCTGGAAGGCTGCTAAAGGTAGACGGTGAAAAGAACAAAGTAAAGTACTGGAGGACAGTCTGATTCATCAGCAGGACGACGACCTGAAGCATCCAGTTAAAGCTAATCAGAAATGGTTTGAAGAGCAGGTGGAGGTTCTGGAGTGGACCAGTCAACGGGGGGTGAAAACTGTTTATGGACTCTGGATTATTGAGATTGTGTGTTTGTATCCATGTCAGTGTGTATGTGTTTGAGTGTGGTTTGTGAATCAGATGTGGGGGGAGGGGTCGCCCCACCACCATCCTGTGCACCAAAATACCCATCAGCCCCCCCGAGCAGACAGACAGACAGACCCCAGTGAGCCTGGGGGAGGAGGGGGGGGGGGCAGCGAGGGAACGTCTGGTGCAGTTTGACTCAGTGGGCTTCAACGTGTTCCTTTTACTCTTTGGGATGTTCAAAGTGGTTTCCGTGGATACAAGGTGCAGATTTGTGTCTGTGGAGACCCTGAGCTGAGGTCAGGAGAGAGGAGAGGGTGATGCTGGAGGGAGACAGAGAGGAAAAGGAGGATGGCTGTTCTCCTCCAGATGTGTTCTGTAGGAGGGTTAAACGGTGTTTCCTCCTTTCCCCCGAGCTTTCTCCGGTTTCTCCTCTGAAGGCGCAGGTCACTGCCTGTCCTTCCTGTCGGTCTTTTTTCCCACCCCAAAAGGTGACTCTCCTTCCTTGGGCTTTTTCCAAACTGCAAAGTTTGTTTTCACTTTTCAAGTGGAAACTCCCCTCATCCAGCACGCTGCCAAAACCCACCTCAGACCTGAACTGTGGGACAAATTCAGGCCGTCGCTCGAGCTCCGGCGGCAGCATGTTTCCACTTTAGCTCAACAAGACAACAGAGCGGTGATAAATCTGCAGCAATTAAAGCTTCATCAGAGTGTTTCAGAGCTGCTCTCCTGCAGGCGTCATTCGTTCTTACAAACAAATCATAGAGCGAAGCATCAGCATTAGGGTCGTTATGAGGATGGATGGATGCAGAGTGGAGTAAACAGGAGGGTAACCTTAGAGCGTCACTCTGTCTTATCTCAAAAAGGGACAGCTGGAGTGATAAGTTGAAGGAGGAAAACTGAAACCACTGTAATTAAGACACAGATTAGGGAATAACTGGAAAACTGCAGAATAGATGATGAAGAAGTGGAAACTTTAAAGCCCTCCTTTGGGAGTTTTGATTGTAGATGTTTAATTCTCATCCAGAATTAGGTGGAAGGCTGTGTCAGGGGGTGGGGGTGGGGTCTCAAAAGAAGGAGGCCAAGCTGATTGGTCCAATTGTCTGGAGGCGGGGCTACCAGAAGGTGCTGTGTTCTGATCCATAACACGGTCTAACCTCGTCTCTCTGAGACATTTAGAAATGATGTGGACTCTTCAGTGTTTTTATGAGTCGGAGTTGATAAATCTAATCATCTGCTCAGTTTTCAGTGAGCTAACGGACTTTGATGATTGCTAGGAGCTGCTCAGTAGCTACTGATGTATGCGTGTCCTATTGAATCCCAGAATGCAACACAAACCTGGCTGCAGGAGGGCGTTTTGCTCAAAGCTGCAGCATGTGGTTGATGTGTCGGATGGAGGTCGGATCATGTTCACTCTATGAACGACCTGAGACCACCTCCTCCAGAGGGTCTCGGTACGGTTCTGTTGTTCCATCCAGAACGATTCCTGAGCTCACTCTTAACAACAAACTGAACCGAGGAGGAACACGGTCCAGGGTCGGATTTAAACGGACAAAAACACTGAAAAACCTTCATTTGTGAGCGATGAAGCAAAAGATTTACCAACAGATTTCACCAGGACTTAATCTGCAGTGAAGGTGCTGCTCTGGTCTGTTGTGGTGAAGAAGAAGCTAAAAGGCAAAGGTCTGGATTTACTGGTCCATCAGTGTTCCAGAAAAGGGTGGCTTGTCAACTCCAGGTTGGGAGAGAGATCCTACCTCCACTGAAGGAGTTTAAGTATCTCGGGGTCTTGTTGACGAGTGAGGGAAGGAGGGAGCAGGAGATCGACAGGCGGATCGGGGCAGCGTCTGCAGTGATGGATGCTGAACCGGTCTGTGGTGGTGAAGAAGGAGCTGAGCTGAAAAGCAAGGCTCTCGATTTACCGGTCGATCTGCTTTGGGTAATGACCGAAAGAACGAGATCACGGATACAAGAGGCCGAAATGGGTTTCCTCTGCAGGACAGCCGGGCTCAGCCTTAGAGATGAGAGGAGGTCGGACATCAGGAGGCAACCACTGAGGTGGTTTGGGCATCTGGTCAGGATGCCTCCTGAACACCTGCCTAGTGCACAAAACAAGGACCATAAAGACCTGGTTTGATGAGGAAGAACTCCACTGGTCTGCACAGAACCCGGACCTCCTCCTCATCAAGCACCTTTGGGATGAACTCGAATTTCAGATATTCTCGTGGACAGTTTATGATGAAACGGCATTCTTTCTACTTCCTGAATATAAACCGTTCTGTAACCAACATCATCAGGATGATTACTAAACAATAAGGCTGTAACGTCTTCAGAAGCTAACAGGAGATGTTTCTCGGTAATGAGACTCCTTTCAGTTGACCTGAAGCAGCTGGTATTCATTTTCACAAGTAACAGGATTACTTTCTAATTACTGATAGATTCCAGCTGGTGTCGTGACTTTCCAGGCCTTTTTGCACCTTCCTTTCTTCACATGTTCAGGTATTTTACTACACTACACATAGCCTGTGAGACTAAATGGATACGATTTGCTCATCTTAATGTAACTGTGGTTTTTGGTAGACGTGGTAAACATGCACCACTAGAGTGTGGTGGGTTCATGCAGGATAATACGATCCTTCTGCTACGAGGACGTAACAGACCTGAGACATGTGAAGACAAAGGTAAAGGTGTGGGACACAGAGAACGCCGTTTCCCTCATCTCAGCTGACCACTGGCTGAACAGAGTCAAAACGTGTCTGAATGGCTGTTTTCTCTCCCTTTTCTAACTCTTTTTGCAGGGAGTTTCAATTTCAAGCCCGGAGGTCATGGCCTCTCCGTTCCAGCCCTTCTGAGAGGAGGCTGGGTGGGGGAACCTGTCGCTGAGAATAAAAGTCCCGTCAGCTGAAGAGGTGCAGGCGTGCTCATACCCCCGTCTACCAGACTAACAGGAACGACCGCCTCCAGCCAGCTGCCTCGGGGAGATCCCAGGTGGCAAATATTCTCCTGCTGTGGGGAGCGAGCATTCGATCCCACCCTGCGGAGGTCAGGAAATCTGTCGAGTCAGTGCAGCCACAGCTCGGTGGTTCGGGGAGCAGCGAGGCGTGACTTTGTTGGGGCTGAATGTTTCTGGCACCCCATTAACGGCAGGATGGGAAGGTCCAGAGGTGCTTTAAGGGTCCTCGGCACCCCGTCCTTTCACCTCACACTAACAGCGACTCACAGCTGCACGGCTTGCTTTCGCTCTCTCTGCTCTGGTTTAAACGGTGCAGCAGGGATTAATGTTCCTGTGTGTTTATGGTGTGGCTGTTTCACTAAAACAGGATTCACCTCAGCTGCAGACCACAACACAGAACGGAGGAGGGGAGTTTGGTAGAAAAAAAGGAATCAGAGACGAGAAGTGGGACAAAGATAATGAGAGGAAGGAAAACCCATCTCCTGGCTCTGAGCTGCTCCAACCCATCACTCCATCTTCCTGCAGTTTGTTCCCTCTGACAGATGGTTTATACGTGATGTACGACACGTGGGATGATGTCACCCAGAGACAGGCCAGGCACTGGCACTGAAGGTCACCTCGTCTGGAACCAACAGGTAATACCCTACAGTAAGGACCACACCTCCTGGTGACATCACCTAACGTGGGCGGAGTCTCTAGAAGCAGGAAGTGGTCCTCTGACTGGAACAATACTCTGGTATTTCAGGTATTTATCAAACAACGGATAGACAGTCGGTTGATAAATACCTGAGAGACTCCGCCCACTTTAGGTGATGTCACCAGTGGGTGTGACTCTTACTGTAGAATGCTTCCTACTGAGGAAAACCAATAGAACATTTTTACAACACGGAAACTCAAAAGTTTACACAATAAAATAGAACTAGACATCCAAAACACAACAGGCGCCCCCTGGTGACTGGCTGCAGACTGAGCTTTAAGCCCCGCCCCCTTTATGTAACTTAATGGATTGAAGTGTTTCCAGGTGTCGACTCTTGTTACTCAACATAATTCTCACCTTGCTGCTTCATGTCCAAATACAGACTTTTGTAAGACGTTTAGCTGTGAAGAGTTGAGTTCTATAAACCATCCTGATTGGTCCAGGTGACTTCCTCTCCACATCCTGAGACTCTGGTTCCAACAATACAACACAGGATGCTCTGGGGACGCGTCGTTAGAAATGCTGATGATCTCAGCTGGCTGCTGGGCTCATTCAGGAGAAAATGAAGATATTTCTTTTGTTTCAGGATTGAAGTTAAAATGTTGAACGAAGTAAAAAGTCAAAAAGGAAGTGAACTCCCCGTGCTCCTGAACCTGTTGTATTATTTTAACACACCCTTCACAATAAGAGTCTCACATATACACGTCTATCAAAACTCTTGAAAAACCTTCTAAAACAGGTAAAGAGTTTTTAATGTGAACTCTTAAACCAGCAGAAGTTCTTCATGTTGGTTCAGATCCAGTTACAGCTAAAATAATTCATTTACTAATAAAAAACCTCTAACTAGTTCATTTATGCAATGAATTATGGGTACTGTAGGTTTAGTTTTTAATAACCTGTTTAAACATACCTTTGAACTTCAGCTCCTCTCAGCATCTTTTCATTTTATTCCAGATATCTGAACCTGTTTCTCACTCTGATAATTTATATAATGTTCTCAAAATTTAAATATTTCCTCAACATTTAGACTTTTGCTTTACAAACAAGTTTTTATTTTTTACATTTTCCTTTTTATTTTACCCTTTTGACTTTTCATTATTTACTGCATCTGTATTTCTTCCCCTGGTCAATTTTAATCTCGATTCTTCAACCAGTCAACTTGAACTCTGAAGTTTGAACTTTCTCTATCAGGTCAACAGCTTGGTGGAGCACATTTTATTCTCTATCTCTACTAAAATAAATATCTAATAAATGAGTTGATGTATGGTCAAAAAGATCTACCTTAATTTTAGCATTTTTATAATATGATTAATCTACACATTATAACCCTTATTGCCATAAATCAATAAAAACCTGAATAAAGATCTTCCTTGTGGAAGTTAAACTCTTCTTAGACGCCCTAAAAACAGAAAACCTGTTTTTCCTTCTGAGTGACGACGGTTGAAGACATTTCTTTTTCTAATTTAAATTCCCTGACAATAAAAAAAAACACAGGTCCAGATAAACGTCCATTTGAATGTATTTATTGAACTGCTTAAAGCCGTTATACATGACCGTATAACCGTATACAAAACAAAAAGAAATCATTTTTGACTTTCCACTTATGAAGTGTTTAAAATAAAGGCAAACAATGAATAAAGTGAAAGATGATGAGCTTCAAAACAAGAAAATACATTCTGCCTTATTACTAACAGACTGATCAGGAGGTGAGTCGGCTGTTGATTTCAGGAGCTGCTCCAGCGTTTGTTGGAAAAGAAACTAAAAAAGAAAAAATGACGTGAAAAGAAAAACGGACGTACCCAGAGGTCTGCTGGGAGTTCGGACTCATTTTACCGCACCATGCTAATCCTTGTCCTGTCTGCCAGACTGGATGATTCCTGTGTGTTAGGAGTTATTATGAGTTACTGTGGTTTGATTACTGACTGCCCAGGAACCAACGAGCAGGGCAGTTTGAATCCAATCATTTCCTGTTAACAACACGTTAACAGAAGGCTAAGAAAGAAAGGTGGGAAAACGTCCAATTTAATTAAAAACTGAGCTAAAACAGAAAAGATGAGTGTTTAGGCTGCAGGTGGACTGGTCTTCAACCAGACACTGATTCTGGATCAGTAGATGCTGACGACACACTGAAGTGTGTTTTTGTGCATCTTAGCTCCCTGAAGGGCCTCTGTTCAGAGAAAGAGCTTTGACATCCTGCAGGACTGATGAGCAAACTGCTAGTCTGAGCTCAGCCCAGACCAGAGTCTTAAACCAGGTCCAGACCTTCACATCACCTCAGTTTATCATTACAGGTGGGTTTACATGAATTCTGTGTTTATTTACAAGCTGAATTATCACCAGCAGCAGAAAAATGTAGCGATTCCAGTCGATCCAGAGATCAAGTGTCATGCGTTTTTAAAATACCGTTTAATAAACTACAGGTAATTTAGGAGCCGTTTTAGCTTTGGTCTTGGCTGCGCTCAGATCAGCGTTAGCTCATTTGTCCTGAAAAGCCACTTCTCCAAACAGAGGCTGTTCAGGAAATCTGCCTTCAAGAAGATAGGCCCCGCCCACACCGCTCCGGATGTTGTCTTCTCCATCACCTCATCCACATGACTCCAACAGAAACTCTAAAATACCCCTCCACACCAGTAGGTGGCGAGAGCGTCTACATTAAAAACACATCAAAGTACAAAGAAAGAACAGCCCTAGCTAAAGTTTCTTCTAAAACACTAATTATATATTTCAGCATCAACTCAGGTTTATTAATGACGTGATCGGGAACAAGACTTCAAACGCAGTAAAACGGGTGAACGTGTAGCTAGCTAGTGAGTGGACTGGAGTGAACACCCAGAGCAGTGTGGACCGGGTCGAAGGCATAGACTGATCCTGGATCAGCTGAACGCTAAAGCAGCCAGCGATCCAGTTCTCACCAAATAGAATCGTTTTAACGAGTAAAACAGAAAGAACTGAATGAATCCTGTAACAGATGCATCAAGAGCAGCGTACTGAGCATAGAGGACGAATAAAGGCCTAGAGTAGACCCTGCTGATCTGGAGCAGTCCTGAAAAGGCTCCTCACCACATAAAGCTGATTAAAGCATTCAGACAACACAACATTCTCATTTCCCCTCAAGAGGAAACTAAACAAAGTACGACGTTTGATTGTGTAATGCAGACAGCTCTCTGTTCAAATACTAAAACGCATGAGGCAGAATCTTCATCTGCAAAGTGCACGGGTCTGACCAGCACGGGAGTCCTCAGAGGAACGAACGCAGTTCTCCTGATTTTCAGTCTTTTGTAAGAGAAAAACATGTGACCAGACAGAGAGGAAGGTAGCAGACGTTGTTCTATGATTCAAACGGGATCATAAAGCCTCCGAGGAAGCGCAGCGCAACCAGTGAATCATACAAAGAAACCGTGACAGAAAGCAACGTGAGTGGACCTCGTAACAAAATAAATATAAAAAAAATAGATTTATCTTGTACAACCCAAGATTTTACAGTTGACCTAAGATCTGTACGAAGGGAGTAGGATGTGTAACCTTTGAGCGAGGCAGAGCCCGGAGGCTCACAGCTGACGGACAGACGAGGATGTGAATGAAAACACAGCAACGCAGCGTTAACACCAAACAAGAGACGATTCAAATAAAGACCGAGCTACGTAGAAGAAAAATCATGACCTTACTGCTTTAGTCACGTATCGGTTAGATCCTGATACGGCTGTTTCTCTGATAAAGACCATGGTGGATCTCACATGGAATAACAGGAGAGCCATGAGGAAGAAAACGTGTAAAAGAACAAAACCACAAAGTGACCAGCAAATATAGAAATACTTCATTCTATGAATTAAGAAGGCAGACCTGTTTAGTCTTTGTTTAACCGCAACCTCTCCTCAAGCTCGCACACACACACACGCGCACGCACACACACACGCACGCACACACGCGCACGCACGCACGCACACACACACGCACGCACACACACACGCACACACGCATACACACTCGACTTCGGATGCTGGCACTTCAGATTATGAAACAGAAACTAAAGCTTTACGAGTTAAAGAACATAACTGGATGGAGAATAAATCCTTCTACATTCTTAGCTTTTTCTACTATTTCTTCTTCTTCTTCTTCTTATTCACTACTTGGGTAAGGCCAGGATCTCACTGGGCTGCGACCGTGGGGACATCATTCATGACTAGGGCTGGGTATCGTTAAATATTTTTCGATACTACTACTTTAACGATACCTGGTTTTTGATACCGGTACCTTAACGATACTTTTTTCGATACCTATATGTATAATTCTTAGAGAAAATAACAAGTACTTAAAGTTTTTTTTTAATTAAACAAAAAAAAAAAAAAAAAACGTTTTATGGCATATTTATGCATTTATTATTATTATTTATGTATCTCTTCCCTCTGGAACTAACTAAGGCTGTCATACAATCCATAAACTCTTTTTTTTTTTTTTTTTCTGAAAGGGAAACGGAATATCCAGATTTAAGAGTTATTTGGTTTTTGTTATGGAAAAACAATCAGACATACAGGAAAACAGATCTGTTTTCATTATTCCCTTTTTGCTAATAAAGAGTACACGGATTCAGGTCGACCAGAAACTAGTGTTACTCTGGAGGTGTCAGGATGGGGGAGCACAGGAAAACCTGAACCAGAGGAGGAAAACCCTCCACATCGTTGCTGATAACAGAGCCTCTATGGTCTCTAATAAAAAGTAAATCCTCCTTAGTAAAACAAGTACGTCTCGTGGCCTCTAGGGCTGCAGCTATCGAATATTTTTGCAATCGAGTACTCTATCGAATCTTTTATTGATTAATCGAGCACTCTAATAAATTATATGTATGTATATATAAATAAACATGAATATACATACATATAAATATATATGTACGTATAAATTACATGTACAATGTATAAATCTGAGAGAAAATAACAAAGTATTAAACATTTTTTTAAATAAAAAATATATAAACCATGGTTTTGTGGCATATAAGTGCATTTACTATTATTACTGGTATTTATTGCTTACCTCAGAACTTTCTATGTCACTGTCTTCTGTCTTCCCCTGTCCACTGTCTTCCCCTCACACACCTTTTTTCAGTCGGACTGAAGTGAAAGTTCGCAAGTTAATTCCATACACGATGCGTGGCTTCGACTAATTGCTGGAATGCCTGTTTTTTGCGGCACAAATCTCATAGCATATGTTTCATTTAGCTCTGTTCTTGTTTACCTTTCCAAAATGCGGCGAAACTTTAGAGTTTTTCGGAATTTTTAACCCGCAACTCGCTACGGTGTTTTGACAGGGAGAGGAGGGGCTCTCTGCTCCTCCGTCTCACCTGTGTCTCCACCCGTGTAGCTGCGCAGGCGGATAAATGAAGCATCTCAGTACCAAAGTCGGCACCGTGTTTTTTCGCTACCGGTACCTACCGGCATCTTTCAGTCTGTACCGGTCTAGTACTAGTAGTAATAGTACGGTCTAGTTGTCCGCCATGGCTTAAGATAAATTTAAGTTACATTCGCTACTTGCGTGTGCATTCAGTGCAGTGTGTATGTGCGCCACTTATTTCGGTCCGGGTGAAACATGACCGCGGGCATTGCAAAGCCATAAATTAGTTAAATGTGAACTAAACGAAGCCTTGAGGCAGGCCTTTTTTTTTCGCCGTAGCTGTTGAGAGGAGAGGGGAGGAGAGGAGAGGGGAGCAGAGGGAGGGGCTGTGTGTGTGTCCCTCAGCCTGTGTGTGCGCCGATCAGAGCGAGGCTGGAGCGGCGCATTTAAAGGGACATTTTATTGTAAAAGTACCGAAACTAGGTATCGAAAAACTTTTTTTTTTCCGGTACCGGTACCTACCGAAGGTTTTCGGTCGGTACCACAGTAGTACCGTGTTACGGTACCCAGCCCTATTCATGACGGAGTTTCCAAAGTGTGTCCAAACAGTTGCATCAGCTCTAAACGTCCCTCAGAGTCCCGAGGCCTGAATCTCATGTCTGTGTGATACTAAAAGTTTTCTATCAAATACCAGAGTTGTTTGTGTGTCTCAAACTCACGTTGAACCCTTCTCTGTTTGGGTCAGAGTGAAAGAAATGTTTGTGAGAAGTTGGCAAATAAAAATGAGTCTGAGTTTAAACACTTTTTGATTACTGAAATTACATAATTTGCCCCATGTGACGCCTTTATATAAAAATGTCAGAAATCAAGAGCGGTTCCATCTGAAGGAATTGTAGACATAATTCACGATGCTGTTTCCAAAGTGTCTCGAAACATTTGCGAGGCTCTACATTTTTTTTGTGAGAGTCCCAATGCCTGAACCTCGTGTCAGTACGATACTGAACGGTAGAAAAATTCACAAGACAAGTTTTCTACTAAATGCCAGACTTGTTGTGGATGTCTAAAACTAGTCTCGAACCCTTCTCGGTTTGGTTAAAGGGCCCATGGCTCCATATTTAAATCACTTTATATTAAACAGGTGTAATCTTTGATGCCTCTAGATTAGCGTTGCACCATTATAACTCAAAATACGCTGTAATTATTTCCTAACGAGCAACTCAGAGATCAGAAGAAAGCGCCGCCTTCCGGTTCTGCTGGGTTTCTCCTTATTTGGCAGCCTGGCACTTCTGATGCAGTAGGGGGCAGTGTCGTCGCGTGAAAGAGAAACGAAACTGAAACTAAACACTACACGGTCTATGGGTAATGGCGGTGGCACTGCCTCTCTCCAGTTGTCGTGAACGTGCATGTGGGCGGAGAATTTACCATATAAGCAAGTCCGGATCACTATGACCTCATAGCGGGCTGGAGTGAAAAAAACTGTTTGAAACCTGGGTCTGAAATCTGGAAGAGCTTCTCACTGGCTGGACTAGGAGACAGATGGACGCCGTTTTTTGCTCTTTCTGGCAGGTTTAAGGTGAGAACTCAACGTTGCAACATGATAGATAAACGATGTCATGGGACCTTTAAGACTTTGCGAGAAATGCAAGGTTTTTTAAAAGAGAAGTTGGCAAATAAAACTGAGACCTAACACTTTTTAAACTACCAAGTTAGATCATTTGCACCATGTGACGCCTTTATAAACAAAAGTCAAGAACCAATTCAGTGCACTTCCATCTGAGAACGTGTTTTCTGTGAATCTGAAGACAGTTGCAGCCCAGTGACACTCTGGTTCTCCTGTCTGAATGAGAGGCAGCTTCATCATCTGCCAGACCATATGTTCCTCATATGCTTCTTTATTTATTCTTTTAGACATGTTTTCTCCTCGATGGCCCTCCAGATTACCCGTCTGTACACTGATGTCATTTGGATAAACACAGATAAACACTGAAATGGACAAATGAGACGTGAGATGGGATCATGGAGCTACCGCAGCTTGATAAAAAGCACAGTACAAATCTTCGTATGTACACTGAGTAAAGTGAATACATTCAGGCAGCAGAAGAGGGGGGGCGGGGGGCCCTCTCCCCTGTTCGAGGTACGTTTGGCACTGCTAATACTCGATCCATCTCCAAACACTGCTTCCTTCTTTTTTCCTCCATTAGGTCAACCTGTGGATCCCTGCTCCTCTTGGTTGTTGTGATTCTCAGGGGCCTGCAGTGGAGGGCCAGCGCAGCAATACTAACTGGTTTTGTAGGTCAGGAACTGGGCCAATCCAGTCCTCCTGGGGCCTGTTCACCATCCTGCTTCCACGAGCAGGAGTCTTTGGTTCCAAAGGCACATGAGTGCATCTTTCCACAAACTCCTCCTGTATTCGTTTTAATAATCTCTTAGCTGTAGAAACCCTGGTGGTGAGCAGGCCTCGCTGGCGGGTTCTCTTCTCCCCGCTCAGTCCACGTCCCAGCTGAGTTTTATTGTCCTCTGGGAGCGGCGGAGGGAGGCAGGCGGTGGGTGTAAACTCAGATACCTTTGGTGAGATCTGTGATAACCTTGGCCTTCACCAACTTCCGCAGGAACTCCTTTTCCTTGGATATGTCGTGTGTCCAAGACTGAAGAAAAGACGAAGAAAGAATGAATTCAGAGATGTTAAAGAAACCACAAACCATGATGCTAGACCTGTATTTATCAGTACTTTCGATCAAAGCTTGGGATTTCCTGATTTGACCTCATCTTAAATGGCTAATAGACGTCAACAATCAGAAACCTTGATCTCTTTATTAAAAGTGCTGCTATATTTACTCATCTATAGCTCAGGGTGTTCGATCAGTATTTATAAACTATGAGTGTCTCATGCTGGGTCAGCTTTCCCTCCCTGCTGTGCTGTGAAAACTCAGCCCAGATGTAATCAGAGCCAGGAGTTCCTGTGTGGCGCTTCTGGGATGAAGAGATGAAGGAGTGGCCAGTCAACAAGCAGGAGGGAGCGGAGAGAAAAACTCAGACTTTACATCAGGCTTCAGGTCCGCCGGGGTCAGACCTCCAACAGTGAGCCACATCCTACCCTCAGATAGAGAAAGAACCTGAAACTACAGATTCAACCAGTATGGTTTTTATTAATATGGCTCTGTGTGTTTTAATGTCCGTGTTGAATTAGCCTCTGAACCCTAAAACACAGATGGGTGGAGGGACAGGGTTCATCACCCTCGACCTGAGACCTCCACAGTGACGGCAAAGACAGAAAACTGATCTCGTATCTCAGAGATGTCTAAACTGATGTGACTAATATTTTATACACGTTTTCAACTATTCCTATAGCTGTAGAAGTTTCAAACAGAAAGCATCTCTCTGAGTTAGGCGTGCTGCTGCTGCTGATGATGTAGGAGTTTAGACTCAGGTTATCATCATACTGAACTCATGGTTTACATTCATCAGAACATCACTGATTCCTCTGAGCTTCAGTGTAAACACCAAGACTGATGGAGAGGAGAGGAGAGGAGAGGAGAGGAGAGGAGAGGAGAGGAGAGGAGAGGAGAGCGCTCCGTCACAAACGAGCAGGTGCAGCAGCAGGTGGTGAAAGATCAGAGTCTGGACAATTAACCCATCTGGCCTGATGAGTTCTCACACTCACACACACGTACACACATATATGGTCAAAACTGTTTAAAAAAGGCAAAAATATACTTTTCTCTAAAGCTAATATCACAACCAGTGGCGTCTCGTCATTTAGGGCCGGTAGGTCCCGGCCCCACCAGCCACCAGATGGCGCTGTGGGGATCAGTGGGAAAGAATAGTTCGTTTTTAGACTAATACTGCATAAAAACCCATTCTGTTACTAAGATATTCTGTAATAAATATCTGTGTAATCATATCTAAGTCTTTGCTTTGATACTGACAAGCTCAGGAGGTTAAATCCTCTTGAAATCCTGGCGACGGGCCGGCCCCTCACATCCTGTCTAAAAGACGAGCATCTGAAAATCACTGGGCGCAACACGCTCTCAATAGACACACACGGGGAACGAAGCGCTGGGCCTCAAACCCAGACCGTCCAATTAAAACACTGGAATATCACACGTGACGTTACCTTCACGTTCGGTGGGAAAGCAGAGCTTCTCAATCTAGTGTTGTTTAGCTCATGAGCTACCAGGACAAAAAGACACTTCGAAGTAGATTTTTTAAATGATTTGCATCTTTTCTTTTTTTATTTTTAAAGAAATTAACAACGCTGGTGAGTGAACCTTTATTTGCAATTTCATGTATAAAATAGTTGTTTTCTTAAATTAGATTTAGATTAAATTGCATTTTTAATGTGAAAGTTTGTGCTACAGTTATATATTTGAGTTGTGCCCCGCCTAACACATGATTCCAGAGACGCCACTGATCACAACCCAGTAAAAATATTAAAATATATATTTTTAAAGACACGTGATGCTCAAAGCTCACCTCTTTGATGGCGGACATCTTGACATTCTCGTAGTAGTGCAGAGGAGCGTGAGGCGAAGACATATCGTAACCAAAACCAGCCACTGCCACCTCGTCACAGTTATGGAGCGCCATCGTTATCGCCACCGTTCCCAAAGTCGGAATGTTCTACAGGAAAACAGAGGCGTTACAGCACAGAGCGCTAAAGAAGAAGGAACTGGAAACGCTGCCCTGTCTGAAAGCTGAGCTCTGAAAAGTTCATAACATTTAAACTGTGATTTACAAAATGTCTTTAGGATGGTGTAGCGTGAAGTCTTGTGACTTCTTCAAAGTGAAGGCGGTTTGTAGGTGGAAGTCTGCTAAAATTAATATTTGAACAGCAAATTTTTTGAAGTATTTTAAGTTTTTAACTAAAGTATAACAGTTATAAATACCAAAAGTCATTGCTGGAAAGTTCTGAACAAGTTGAACATTTTGATAAATAAATTGTTGAAATAGCAGAAGAAATAGAAGAAAACTATAATAATAGAAAAATAAAGAGAAACGGCAAAACAATAGATTGAAAGCTGTGAAGAGGATTAACTCTGTTCTGGTCCAAACACAACTTCTGTCAAAGTTTTATTTAAATCAGTCCATAAATCCAACAAACACCCCCCCCCCCCCCCCCCCCCCCCCCCCACACACACACACACACACACACACACACACACACACACTCACACACACACACACTCACACACATCTGCTTCAAGGCCAGGATGATTACAGCCACTTCATTTTCTGTTACAATTATGGTTTCCAACAATTATGAAAACAAGAACATAGAGATAAAACACTCAGAACTCTGCCCCAGTTATGTCTACTGTGTTTTCAGCACTCCGTAAAACTCAGAATGATGCAAGGATGTCACTTTATATTCTAATCAGGAACAGAAACTCATAACGTTTCATATTTTTGTTATTTTCATAATGACTAGAATAATCATGATAATCATGCAGCTAAATCTGCTTCCTCCTGTGTGCGTCTGCCTTTGTTCTGCTCCACTGCTGCTAACTAACTTTGAGCTCCTGGTGATTAACTATTACCTCCAAGACGCGACCCCTGCAGACCCGACTGCAGCAGCGTGATCTACAGGGTCGAACTGTGCTTCCTAAACGCCCTGGGCAGCGCAGGGCTGTGTGAGTGTGTGTGATTACACGTGAGGATGTTGCAGACAAAAGCAGAAAAAGTAGCGACGTTTAGATAAGAAGAAAAAAACGCAGGTGGAGAGGAGAGCATTGGAGGAGGCCCCATTTAAACCATTACCCTGATTTGAAGCCCTCAGGGAAAGTGGAGCTGAACCAGCAGCTGGACAACCTCCTACTGCGTGTTCAAATGCACATTACACACACACACACACACACACACACACACACACACACACACACACACACACACACACACACACACACACACACAGCCAGATGCTCACATGTTCAACACATGTGTGAGAGGGGAGTTCATACAGGGGTGTTCTGGTGGCCCTAGAGGGCAGAGTTCAGGTGATTCGCTCCTCATGTCCCTTCTAATTTCTAACAAAAGCACAAACACAGAGCGTGCACATCCAACTTTACATACACACACACCAAAAAACCCTCCTGGACGCCACTCTGCACTCTGATCGTTGGACTAAAAAGGTGAACATTCCTCAAATAAACCTGGTTGACTCCTAAAGCGATGATTTATCAACAGTTAGATCACATTTTTAGATGATGCAGAAACCGCTGAACGCTCACTGCAGCTTTAACACAAAGACATAAAGGCACCAATCAGCCCTCAGTCCCTCTGTGTGAGCCTTTAACAATGTAACTACCCTCTTCTGTTATTAAAGGTTCACCGAGGAGTCGTCAAACAAGCTTGGTATCGCTAGCTATTTCACACAAACACGTCTCAGAGCTCCCACCCCTCCCGTCAGGTATAATCCTTATACCGTGCCTCCTCTGGACATGCAAAAACTGAGTTCTTTTAAAAAAACACATTTTGGAGGTTGGTGATTGTTTTATACATACCAGTTATATATATTTGTCAATTAACACCCAGAACACTACCTTTGATGTATTACTGGTTTTTGTGTAGTATCAGCTTCATCAGATACTTGACGTCTCCATGACTGACTTCATAAGTTTACCACAGTCATACTAAATTAGGTTCATGTTTTTTCATAATGAATATAAATATTAACACATTTAACCATACCATACCAACTTTATTATAAAAGCGCATTTAAACACAGCGTGTCAGCTGACCAAAGCGCTGCACAGCACGAATTAAAACCCCAATAGATCTTATAAAACACAATAAAACAATCAATAAAAGCACAATAAAAACAAACAATAAAACAATAAATGCAATTTACAAACCCTTAAAAACATTAAGATAAGAGCCAGTTTAAAAAAATGTTTCTATCTAAAAGCCAGCTTGTAATAATGGGTCTTTAAACGTGATTTGAAGGCAGCGATGGATGATGACTGGCGGATAGTAAGGGGCAGTGCATTCCAGAGAACGGGGGCCACGTGTACAAATTAATAAAACTAGTATTTAAAGGGTTAAAATCCTGATAATAGTTGAACTGATTATTCTGATCAGGAATGAAGTTGATTAAAAGATTGAACCAGAATGAACCTGTACCAGTTTGATTGCCGTCAGTTTGAGGAGGACAGACTCAGAGGACTGAACTAGTGTTTGGGGCATTTCTTGACACACACAGGACTGATTTGAATGAATTGTTTCCATAAATAACAACAAGAATATCAAACTGGCATTCAACAAGTTTACATCCTCCAAATGGTTGAAAGTGTGTTGGTTTGGAGCTGGACTGAAGTGAACAGATCTATAAAATAAACTAAATTCTTTAGTTTTAGTAGCAGTGTTTTTGTTGCCCTTAATGAAACCAAAGGGAGTCATTTTTCACAGTGTTCTGTTGATCCATTGAAAACATTCAAAATTGAATTTCAAAATCAATCGAGAGTTTTTGTTGCAAAACTTTGTGTTGTATGCTCTAACATGGACAACGTGACAGATGAAGAGGAAATATTTACTGAAATGGATAAAAATGTCCAGAATGTTAAACGAAGGTCAAACATAAAATAAAAACATAGAGCAGAAAGTCTTAATGAGTCAAGAAACAACTAATTATTCAACTGTTTCCCTAAATAAAAGGACTACTGTGCACAGGTTTCAGTGGTGGTATAATAAACGAGTATGAATTAATGATTTTATTCAGCCTGTTACAGATTAAAAATCCTAAATATCATGGCTAGAAGACTGGCTCTCCACTACTGCAGAGTCAGAACCTCCTAAAGCGGGGCATGAAGAGAACCTGGTGAAGCGGAGGCCGGGTCACGCTCCGGTCCGTTTGTTGTTTGATCTAACAAAGGAGCTCCTTTGTTAGAGCTCTAAATGAAGAACTAGTTCTCAGTTTGATGTGAATGAAGTCCGCCCCTCCGAGGTCCCACCTAGCAGCCTGTAGGGGTGTCTAAAGTTCTGCCTGAACAGGATGTTGATGCAGAGATGATTTAAAACGTTTTCAGGCTGTGAGGCCAAACAAGAAATGCAGAGTAATTGATTTTTTTATATTAAAAAAAATTTGGTGCAATACAAAGTAGCAATGTTTCCCTTTTAATTTAATGACCTGTTAAGTTAAACTACATTTTTTCCACAAATAAAGTTCACTTGTGAGCACCACTCATAAAAGTAGACTAAAACCAGCAGCCATGACTGAAGAAAGAGAGCAGGTCCTGGTCTGGCTGCTGGTGATGATTCATGTTTAGAAACCAAGAAACTAGAAAACAATCAAAACCAGGGAATTGGATCTTTTCTCTTATTAAAGCAGACGTACAGGATCCTTTATGACTCATCTATAAAGTTATTATATTCATATTTTTTAACAAATATTTTGTTTTTAAAATAAATTGTGCAGTTAATGTGTTAAGATAAAAATGAAAGCAACACCTGTTGTCCACAGGTACTTATTGAATTCTCAGGCACAATGGTTTCAAAGAAAACAATAAATGATGCACTCAACACTCAGCCATGACCACAATGTGTGGTTTGTGTGTGGATTAGATGGGCTGTTATCATCTGGTGAGACGTTCAGATCAACAGAAGTGTTTAATATTACCTGTTGTACTTACATGTTTATTAATATGTGTTGTCCAGTTTAAAATAAATCAAGTCAAAGGTTCATTTGTAACACTTCTACAGAACGGCCGACTCACTCTATAGTGAATCATACACACCTTTAGTCTGCTTCAGTCTTGAACAAGCAGAGATTTAAATGTTTTCAGACTGAAGGAGTCTAGAACTTTGAGCTAGTGAACAATGGAAGGTGTTTGTTGTTGGAGAGGTTTGTATCTCCCTGCAGCAGGATGAGGTTCATTACAGGAGACTCAGGCTGCTAAATGACAGCTTTCTCTAACAAACTACCCACAAATTCAATGTCTGAGGAAAGCTGAGACCAGAATCTGGACCCACACTGGACTGACTGACGCTCTGTGTGTGTTATTAGGGAGAATTCAGGGAACCTAATTGATCGAACATCTTTGTGTAGTTACTGTTCCTCCTAAAAGAATATTTAAATCACAGTGATTGATACAGACTACAGAGAGCACACTGGTGGGTGAAATGAGGCTGTTTTTGATGGTTTCCAGTTCAGTCTGTCATGTCAAACAGAAGTCAGCATGTTGTGAATGTCAAACATCTCCACGTGTTCTGACATGTGAACATTTACAACAAGAGTCTGACTTTATTTCTGAATACATCAACAGTAGCTTCGGTTTGCTTTAGTGGTGTTATGCTGTCGTTAGCTATCTGTATTCTACATGTTTATGCTCTAATAAATACATGTTTGTTTACATCTTATTTTATGGTAAATGAGTGAGAATTAAAAATAAAAAGAACCAAAGTAAAACGGTTGATTTTCATTTCAGGAGGAAAATTAATCCAGTTTAACTGATAATGAGTCTCATTTAGTCTGGGTCTTCCACACAGATGTCAGAAAACTTGCATTTGACCATCATGATGATGATGATGGCTGACTGGACGGTGAAGAATCACGCACATTTAACACTTTAACAGCCTTTAATTGAGTGATTTTGATTTATGGCCCTTTAATAGCTGGTGGACGCCCTGTTGATATATTCTATATTTAATGAGGCTTTTAGCATCACTCCCAGAAGAGGATTTCTCTCTTTTAAAACATCAACCAGATCCAACAGGACGCCTTTTAGTTTGTTTCAACCAAACAACGTCCAAAAACACTACCCTACTGTACATCCTGCTCCATCATCACTGAGGGCTTCAGGGTGAGGAACGCTTCTTGCTCGGGATCCTTTTTTTAAAAGAAGTCCTCCGACGGCCACATTCAGAACATGAACCAGTGGAGTCCAGTCTTCTCAAGACATGAACATAATCTAAAGTACTCAGTCACAAAAATGTGATTTGAAACATCCAGAAAAACTATTCTACTGTGATTTTTAAACATTTAGATGGTCAACAATGTAATAATCATGTCAAATTTAAATAACCAGAACAAAGTATTAGTTTTTGTCGGAAATGAACAGTAAATCTTTGTAGATATGAGGCATAAAGGGTCTGATACGTTGTTTTAATTAAAAGAAAAATATATTTTATTGGCTGACTGTTTTCTCTTTGTCTGGTTTAATGAATGAAGCTCATTAAAGTCTGTGAGGGTTTGTGGTTCTGTTACCATGAAATTAAATAAAAAAACAAAAAATCCTGGTTAATAGAAGACCAATACTTTTATTGTATTTAACCATTTTCATTTCAAAAAGATTTTAATTTTCCTGTATTTTGTGTGTCTGGTAATCTGATTACTCATCCAGACTCAGATGAAGAGTTTATCAGTTAATCTCCTCCGGTCTGTCTGGACTCTGGTCCTGATCAGACTCCTGATCACAAACTAAACTCACGGCTTAGATTTCTACTTGGATAAAAAATGATCTTTTGTTCTCCGTCATGATGGACACCCATCAGTCTGATCTCTCGCTGAAACTTGACCTCATGTTACGTTCACCAACTCTGATCCTGGCTCAGGTAAAAGAATTGGATTTGATCACAGAAACACTGATGTCTGTTGATATTATTTCCATCTAGGTTTAATTACTTTATTTGACATTGCGTGACGGGCCTGATAAGAGGGGTCTGGAGGTTCCCCAGTCCTGCTCTAGATGGAATCTGAAAATAAAAAGTCCAATTCAAAGTGTTATCCTACTGCAGCTGTGTGTTTCTTACCCCTTTGCCCATTAACCCATTGTTGAGCGGCAGGCCTATAAAATGGAATGCAGCCTCTTGGATGAAGTATGGATTGAGTATTCTCATCTCCGTCGGATCCCGAGGTACTCGGTGGGCCACAGACTTCCAGAAACCATCCAAACCCCTCTAGAGAAGGAAAAAACAAAATCTGTCATTTTCTAACATCAGAAGCAGACACACTTTGTCTTTTTGAGAGACAAAATAGAGACGCGTCCTCTGAGGACAAAGGAGAGGAGTTTACAGAGCAGACATAACAGGAGGATTATCCTCCAACACTGACATGAAACACAGACCACGAGACAAACTGGTCATTCATAATGGGAGGCTGGTGGTTTCAGGACATCAGGAAAATAAAACTCTGAGGAGTTTAACCGATGTTCTACTTTATCCCAGAAAACAGAATCTTTTCTTCTCAGCCACCATTTCTTATTGTTATGTTGTGAAGCACCTTGTGATTTTTATCTTGAAAGATGCTATATAAATAAATAGTATTTTATATGGATCCAATCTAATTATCTGTATTCACAAAAAACTAAAAATAAAAATTTTAAAAACCTTTGAATTTCTAAAATATGTGAGCATTTGTTACCAAACTCCGTCAGTCATTCCAGCTGGACAACAAACTAACGACTTGTCTTCTGAACTGAAATACTGCTGTTTGATTTGAGACTTTAGGTAAATGATTAGCATTAAAAAGCATTATTAAACCTAATAATAAAAACACACATCATAAGTGTTCTTTGGTCACATTTCCATAAACTGAAACCTGTACAGTCAGCTTTATAACGTTTGCTGAAAACAGAGACAGAACCCTCTCTAGGCAAGAACACTGTCAGATCCAATCCAATGTATTAGAGCTAAATTCAACCCCATCACTTTACAATCAATTCAAAATTTAGTCAAAGTCCTTTTACATTCAATTCTGTGTAATTTTACTGATGCAACTACTTGTAAGTAGCCTGCTAGCTAACCAGTATCCTGCACAGAACCTCACTTCCATTCAGTCCATTCTAACTGAAATTACATCAATTTCCCTGTTTATCAGTTACAAAGAATGCAACTTGGAAAAAAGAAAAACAACTCCAAGCTAACATCTGTAGTTGAATATAACATTGTAAAGGAAATGGTTCAAATCACACCCAGACCTCAGGGTGTTCTGAAAATCCTCCGACCTTCTTCCACGGGGCAATCATCATCAATCGCTAGGACAACCTGTCAGACGGGCCGGTGACACCACCCGAGTCGACCGACTCAGGCTAACAAAACACTCGTCTAACTATGTTAATAAAGAACAACTACTGGATGTTTAGGAAATGAGACACTTGCAAAAAAGGAAAATGGCTAGAAAGCATATTTTAATAACCAATTCTGCCTTTTTAAACTCTAGATAGAAATAAAGTTAATCCCAGTCCCCTCAGTTCAGAGGCTATTACTGCTTTCACCATTCCCTCGGGTTTTGTGACACTAATTAGTCGACCACATGCAACCCAGGGATTTGTGAGGGCTGATGACATGTAACCATACATATGTGCACTAATAAAACTCCCCTTTGATAAGTGGAGCTAAAACACAGCGTACAAAAGAAGAATGCAAGTATGAACTTGAACAGAAGAAGAGAAACAACATGAACACTTGTTTTCTGAAGACTGTAATTGTAGAAGATGTGATGAGGATTGGTTTTTTCCTCTCTTCCACTCAGTTAGGACACATGGAGGACAGAATTCCTGCTGAGGAATTCCTCAGACCTCTTCGATTAAAAAAAAAATCACTGACAAGGCAGTGACTTATTGCCACTTACTGGACTGGAGTGTGAAACTGTAGCTGACCACAAAAGGAATAAAAACAATAAAATGAAGAGGTCTAAAGGGTTTCTGCATACAAGGACATGGAAACCACGCAAAGCCTTAAATATACGCCTTCAGTTTGCAGTAAAGCCCATCTTACAGGACCGGGACCGCTGGGGACGACATGGAGACACAAACTAGTGAGAAAACCTTTTAGTTTGAATCACACTGAATTCATACAGACGACACTTTATTGATAAGTTTTATAAACGGCCAAGTCATGTGGGATATACAACAATGTAAACGAGTTGTGATCGTCACGCTGTCACCATTTAGTCACAGTAAGGTCTCAATTAGATCAATTAGAGCTGAAACGCTTCATCAAACTATTCAATTACAAAAATCTGAGGTAAAATGAGTCGAATTAAGGCTCAGTTTAAACCAGGTGGTCGGGGATCACCTGCTTCACCAGGTCAGCACAACAGTTAAATGTCATCAGCTTTATATAAAATAATGATGTATTTGTTATTAAAACTGGATTTCCTGCAGCCGAAAGTCTTTAAAGTGAGACCAGCGTTACCAGTTTAAGGAGAACCAGACAAAAAGGTCCAAGAGGAGCATTAGACAGCTCAGCTCCACATGGCCAAGCTTATAACAATTAAAAGAAAATTAAGTTTTATAAATGTGTTCTGTTTTGAGAGGAAGTCGGTTTCATCACATAAAACATGATTAGAAAATAATCTAGAACCCAAATCAGTCCATTTCCATTTGTGTGCTTTAAACGCTGCTAACCCATTATTCAGGACTCCAGGAGCTGTTCTGGAGGATATCCCCACATCCTGCAGTCTCAGAAAAACCAAGGAGACCCCTCACACCCTGCCCACCCCCCGTTCAACCTGCTAGCTTGTGGGAAAGGTTTCAGGTTGGTCAGGTCACCACTAGACTGACTGTGTGTATATTCAATGTTCCTGTCATCTGATTACCTTCTCATGTTGTTTTCTTTACTGTTTGTTGATGTTTTTGTCATGTATGTGTTACGGCTCGTTGGAAGCAGCCCATAATTTCGGTATACCTCCAGGTACAATGATAATAAATGTCTATTCTATTCTATTAGGTGGGTGTGTCTGTTTTAACAAAACTCCCAAAACGTCCTTATTGGAGTTTGATCTGCACCTGAGTAACTTCCATTCAAGATGGCTGCCACAGCTAACTGCCAACAAAAATGTTGACTGTCAGTTTTAGATACTGAGCTCATATTTCAGGTTGTAGTAGCAAAGAGTCAACACATAATCTGATTTCTACCTCAGATCTTGCATTATTGTATTGGATCACCTATAACATCATATTCAACATTTGACTAACTCTTGAATTGTTTAAGAATTTGACCATTCAAATATAAAAACGTCAGTTTAAATTTATAGATAAAAAGCTACTAACGAATCAAACGCCCCTTAAAGCTTTCTTTAGAAGACTAGGGAGTCCTGGCCATCCAGCTGTTTAATGAGGTATCTGAGAGCGAGGCCATGTGGATAGAAGAGCACGACTCCACAGACCACCTCTACACAAACACGTTGTCTGACAGTGTCACGTCCTAAAGACACGAAGCAGATAAAGTCTGCATATGGAAATGGGAATCACCTGTTCAAACAGTGAAGCAACCACCCTGCCACCTTTGGTAGAGCAAGGTATAATTCCATTTGACTGTGTGTGTGTGCGCGCGTGTGTGTGTCAGTAGCAACAAGTCTGCTGACTTTGTGGCTTCAACAGTGGCGGCGCTCTTTGAACCGGGGCCTGCTCTGTGCCTTCAGCAAGCTGCAACAGGAACAGCAGCTCATCTCTGCTGTCAACACAGCTTATGTTTGCCAGGAATCTATTTAGCGGTGCCGTTTGGATGTGTGCACGTCTATGTGCGCTGAATAAAAAGAGCGATGCATTTTTCCCCCTTTATTCTAGGAAGAAGAGAAGCTCATGATACACAACACACACCCCTCGCTTTACAGAGCAATGACCTAACATGTACACAGACACAGATGTCACAGGGTGGGGATCCTTTTGAAGATTTTCAGACAAGTACAGGTGGCTTTGAGAAATGTAAAAGCAATTAGCATGTAAGTATTCAGGGCTGTTAAGAAGGAGGGGGTTGTGGGTACTTATGAGTTAAGGAATGTGGGAAGTTGCTTACATTAAAGAGTCAGCTCAAGCCTCCCACAGGCCGCTGTGAAGCCGAGTATTTAGCTCCTAAGCTATTCCAGAAAACAATCACATGACAGCAGCAAAGACTCTGTGTTTATAGGTTTTAGGGATAAAATGTGCATTTCTGACAGGTGAGTTTTAAAACTGAGACTTCACTAACTCCTTATTTGAGAAAATAAAGTTAAAGGTTGTCATGATGACAGACTTCTGAAGGAAGAAAGTAGAAAGCTTTTTCAGGTTCTGGCTCGAGCTCAGGGAACTGAAGTGTGTAGGTTACACTGTCGATGGGTTGTGGTTAGAAAAGGAAATGACTGTTCCACTTTCTCCTTCAACTGTGTTATGGTTAAATTGGGGCGGATTATTAGATTTAAGTGTGTGCACAAGGCTGTGTGCTCCCATGAAGCACCTGTTAAAACAACCGTCAACTGGAAGACTTCATTATCTGAAGCACAAAGAAATAAAACTACAAAAAGGTCAACAGCTAAAGAGTCAGAAGAGCGTACTGCAGAATATCAGACAATATGACCAAAAAAATAAATATATGGTTTCCATTTTATTCATGGTTTAACCTCAGGAATGTTCAGGATTTTTATTGTTCTTAAAAGCTTTGAGGTCAAACATTCTTAGCAAAACAAATGACTAAATCCTGAGAGAATTCTGGGAGTTTTCCCTGAAAATAAGAGAAGATGCTATTAATTCAAAAAGCATCATCTTTTGAAAACTTGACAGGATGGTGAAAACGACTTCTTCCATCTCTTACTTAGAGAACACACAGCGCCACCCCCCTCCCCCCGGCTTTATGGGAGCTTTTTTATTTTGTTTGAAGGAATATTTGATCAACAAAACATTCAATAAACTCAAAACTAATTTCTAGTGATTTAGCTGAATGTTCCAGAGTTTGTAACTGGCTCTAGCTTGATGCTTCTCCCCGTTTCTGATGTGACTCTTTGACTAAGAGCTCATCACAAATATTCTGATGTGGCTAAGTCCATCATGTGCTGATAAAATGTACATAAAAGTCCTCCAAATTCACAAATGTCCTTTGGGTACAGCTCTGCTCTAAATTTTGCACTGAAGTTCATTGTTTTTAATTTTCTGGAGGATGCTGGTGCTTCAGAGAGGCTCTCCGTCCGTCATGGCAAACTTGACAGCCGAGCCCTGTTACCAGGTAACAACAGGTATGGTGGCTGCACTGGCCAAAATACCTCAAAAACTACTATGTATCTTTCCCTACCCACTAATATGAGCAAATTCTGAGAGATTCCACTTTTTCTACTGGATTCCATTTTGTTTGTTGAATTCTGTGATGTCATCCACATTTTCCATGTGGAGGAGATCACAGGGCCCTAGACTTTATAAAATCAATAAGATTTTTTAAAGGGCCTTATTTTTCCTTAAATCAATTCATCAACTTTCAAGACTTTTTAAGACCCTGCTGACAGTCTGCATTAAAAGTCTCTCTAGAAACAGGAAGTAGTCTTCTGACCAGAGTAATAGTCAGATCAAGAGCTAAATGGTGACAAATGAGCTGATTTTTAGGTATTTCAAACAAGTCTTGTTCAAAAATATCCTGTTGCTGGGTTAGAACGCTATATTACCTGTTTGTAAACCTCTACAAGAAACCATTTGTTTAGATTGTTTCAACCAGACCTGAAGGTAAGCTCTTTTGTCACCGTTCTGCAGCAGTATCTGTCCTGATCCGGCCAGTCAGGAGTTTTCCCTCCAGTCCAAGGACTACCTCCTGTTTCTAGAGACTCTGCTCTCTTTAATGACCTCACCAGGGGGTGTGGTCTTCACTGTAGATAAATTAGTCCCTCCAGAAATTTTTGATTGTAACTATTAATGCAAATCCAATCATTAGTTGTGAATTTTGCGTGGACTTATTTTCATCGCAACTTTTCAACAAATCTGACCAATCATCTTAGAGTTTGCATTTTCTTTTTTCTCTGACCAATCACTTCAACTCAGATACATTTTGACCAATCCCCAAAGCCTCTAGCTCTGTTTACTTCCTGTCTCTCTGGTCTCACATCTTGGAGCAGAACCTGCAGGATGAAAACATTTGTGATGCTAAACAGTCAGTTTTCACCAGATATTACGGCGAAAATACACACAAGTCAGTTTAATAAAGTATTACACAAAAGTAGTGGAAATCTGTTCTGCACAGTGTTGTGGGAGAACATAGACAAAAGTCCGTGCTTGACCAGAACTTTTCAACAACAACAAAAAAAGGTGTGGAAAAAAAATCTCTTTTTTTTAAAAAAGGAGCCACAGAATTTTTGTACATTTTTAGGCTGCAAGTAGCACAAAAAACATCGTGAAATCCTAGAGGGAATGATAACTGATTGAATTGAAACCCCCCTCCACTCTGTTAGCAAAACATCTCAAACCATTGGATACATTTTTATGAAACTTTAGTCTTCATACGTTGAACATCTACAACTTAGAAATCTTCAAGATGGCCGTCACAGCTTATTGACATTAGAAAAGACAAAAATGTCTAAAACCCAGTTTTACTCATACTGAGCTGGCTGTCACATACTCACACATGCTCCGACTGCTAACAGATCATACCTGAGTTAACTTCAACATCTGATCAAAACGCCCATTACTCTATCATTTTTCTACATAAGATAATCTGACTAGAAAACTCTGGGCTGAGGGGCAGCGGGTGTTATAATTCCTTCAAGGAACAATATTATTTTTGTTCAGCATACCCAACAGTCAGCACATTAACTCCAAACCTTCAACAGGAATCTGAAAGTGGCCAAACTGAAGTGGAAAAGTTAGAGATCTGTCTTTGTATGAGACAGAAACTCTTACTGCTCATGTCAGACTAAAAACACTTACGTTAGCAGTGTTGTCAACAAGAGCTGAAGCTTTGTAAGGATAAGTGTATTTGTCTTGTGATTTCAAAGCTGAAGGGGAAAAAAATAATAATCACAGCTACACAAACCATCAAATAAAAGAGCTTAAAGCAAAGGATTAGATGAAGACAATATGACGGGGTGAGGAGAGAAACTACTAAAAGCAGAGAGAAGTAAAGGATCAGACAGACGGAAAAAGTGATGTAGAGATCAACAGAGACGGTTAACACAAAGAAAATGAGTAAGGTAAAAAAAATCATTCCAAAAGTGCTGCTGAGCTTCTTAAATTAAGCTCTGCATAAACATAATGCCATGTATTCTTTTCATGTCACATAAATTTAAAAATACACTTTCCAAAACAGATGTAAAAGTGCCTAAATAAGAAACAGGACCAATTTGAGCCTTGTTTTTATAGTTTCAGAGTAGTGTGTTGTTTTGTGTGTTTCTCTGTGGCTTGAAGCACAAACCAATGGAACCTGACTCCACTTTAAATGAAAGTGTTCTGCTAAGTCGAGTAAAGCAGACGTCTCAGCTCGTAGCTCCTGGAGGGCTGAGGAGAAGTGGTAGCAGAGGTTTGTGACAGAAGCAGGCGAAGGAAGGACATGTTGCTTCACATCAACACAACTACAGGTGCCTTTAAAGACCTCTCATCCAAAAACACAAATGAACTCATAATCACAAGTACTGAAGCTTAGCCATCCTGTTAGCAGACACGATAATGAGATTTACTTTTGAATACAGTATTATCCACAATCGCCTCATAATACATCTGGAACGGCAGACGGGCTTCCTTCCTTGATGGGCAGCTATGGCCCGTTTGGGTTCCTAAATCCTGTAAACAACTGGGTGAGGATGTGGTTGTGTTGGATGTTTATGAAGTGGATAACTCAAATGAGGAGGGCCGAATTCCAGAATGTCGACTTAAAGCAATTTAAAAACCAAAACGGCTGCCCTGAACTGCGAACAATCCCAATTAAGGTTGTCTGGAGGTCTTTAGCACTGGGTACATGTTGGTTCTTTGGGTTTACAAGCTGCAGGTTCTCACCACATAAGTGCTCCACTGAGGAGGAACAATGTGAGAGGGAATGTTTGAGAAGCAGAAAGGTCAGGTGCACAGCAGGGATTACAGTTGGTAAGATCAAAAGTAGAGAAACTCTGAACATCTTTGGGTATTTGACAGTCTTTTGTTAGCCAGGAATCCAAAGCACTCCACAATTTGTCTTTTGCGTCTCTTCACACATTCCACAACCTCTGCCCTCATTGAGGTCACGGCGGTTTTTCAGTTCCTGCCTCTGAGGTTATCCGGTGTGTGAAAGCCTCGTCTCTGCACTCCCATGACGACAAACTAAAAACATTGCAAACACTTGACAACATTGTTACGCCGAGGACCTCTATGTACAGCACTGTCTCTCTGGGAAAAAACAGGTGACACCCCGAAGGGTCACAAAGACTTTCTGATGCCCAAGTCAAAAACCAACCAGTACAGCTAAAAACACTGGTACGTTTTTTAAAAAATCAACAAGAACTCCTAAAAACCAATCAGTACTAATAAAAACCAACCAGTACTAATAAAAACCAACCAGTACTGCTAAAAACACTGGTACGTTTTTTAAAAAATCAACAAGAACTCCTAAAAACCAATCAGTACTAATAAAAACCAACCAGTACTGCTAAAAACCAACTGGTACTTCTAAAAAACCAACAAGAACTCCTAAAAACCAACCAGTACTGCTAGAAACAAACATGTACTCCTAAAACACCAATTAGTACGGTTAAAAAAACAACAACCAGTACTGCTAAAAACCAACCAGTACTCCTAAAAAAAACTATTAGTATTGTTAAAGCAGCATTTATTAACTTTCCTGCGTGGCCCCCTACTGGTTAAAGGTGTAATTTCAACTGTCGTAAATCATCTCACAGCTGAAGAGAGAACGTTCTCACCCGTCTCATTTTCCAGCTAATAATCTCATCCGACAAGTTGTGGTATTTTACATTTTATTGAATGTATAATTTCTCTCTCTCTCTCTCTCTCTCTCTCTCTCTCTCTCTCTCTCTCTCTCTCTCTCTCATGTAAACACCTATTCATGCTCCAGGAGAACTCAGCTGCTGAACTCCTCTAAGCGATGTGTCATACAGGTGTGTGTATCAGGTGTGTGTGTGTACCGATTAAAACGATCCATCCTCGCTGGTTCCGGGACAGCGCATACTGTATAATCGACCCAAATCCCACTGGACCAGTAGGACTTCGGTTCTGATCCTACTAGCGGGCAATAGCTCATGGAGGTGTAGACACCTGTGAATTCTTTCTGACCGGTGAACTTTTTCAGCCATTAATATTCAAATTTCCGCATTGTGAACTGTCAGTCAACGTGCATGCGCTTCGCGCAAACCTGATGAGGTGGGGCCGTGCACCCAGGACGATCGTGTCTCCCTGTTTACAGTCTCAGCCGGTCATGGATGAGTCAGAGCTAATTTATACGAAAAGATTATCCATTCCCCGACTACTGAGGGCTTATTTTTATTTCTAAACATTTCTCCGCACAGAATGGCAAGGCTTGCCAAGTATACGTGTTTATTTTGGTCGAGCACTTATTCTGGACCGATGGATGAGTGTTTCCTCATTTCTGGGTTCTGCAGCTTCAGTGCAGCACTCGACATTTCATAAGCACAGAGACAGACAGGTCTCAGACCCTCGTACAGTGTGAGAACATGATGTGTGAGCTGTGAATGATTGAACCCTGCAATGTAATCGTAGTTTGAGCAGGAACTGCACAGTTTATGCCCGACTTAGAGACCGGCGTGACACGCCGTGTGCACACACACACACACACACACACACACACATGAGTGCACATCGTGCATGTCGAGGTGGAGCTATAGAAACCGGGAGGGGGGAAGAATGGATGTTTTAGGAGGGGCCGAGGTACGTTGGTTTTAAAAACTGCTCTTTTGCTGAAATGCTTCACATTGCTGCTTTAAGACCTGGAGTGGAAAATCTGGATGGACTTAAAGGATCATTCTGTCACTTACTTATCTACAGTAAGAACCATAACCACATCATTCAGAGGTGGAGAAGTCTCTAAAAACAGGAAGTAGTCGTCTGTCAACTGCAGCAGCATGAACACCATAAACTAAACAAATGGTCTGGTGCTAAAATGTAAGGGTTTACAAACAGATAATATCAAGTTCTAATGAATTGGTCTGACTTTTTTTAAAGTTGTTTAAAAAAAACAAAAAATTAGTTTTTTTCAGACCTCAGATTAATATTTGGGCTGCATAATATATTTAAAAAGTCTCTAAAGTTAGGGTCTTTCTGGAACTTTAGATCGTGAAACACTAAGTTGGAGGGTTTAAAATGATTTAAGACATTAAAACAAAAATATTTATCAAAATGAATTACTCACAGAAACTCTTAAAGAGGACAGTGATGAATGGATGAAAGAGGAATATTGTGAGAAGAAAATGTTTGTGTTCTTATTATAAATTTGTCATTTATTTTGTGGGTCAGAACTGGTTTGATGAGAGTGCTTCAGACACTACAGCACATGGAGTGTCTCGTGAGCATCATTATGACTAAACTAAAAGCTCCGCCCCCAATTCTGGTCCTAAAGAGTTTAAGGTAAGAAAGCACTAAGCCATGAAGTGCTTTGTGGGTAATTAGAAGTACTTCTAAACTTTATAGGTAGCCAATGAAGCGAAGCTAGAATGGGAGGAATGTGATCTCTTTTACAGCTCCTGTCAGAATTCCTGCTGCTGCATTTTGAATCAGATGAAGGGATTTAAGGACACCTGGCTACAATAATCAATTCTACAAGTTATGTTGGGCTGATTAAATTCAAATGAAAGCCATGTGTTAAATTGTTCAACAGTGGTCCCAGTAGCTGATTGACACCGGGTTGCTAGGTTTACTCTGTTTGGACCAACTTCATGCTACAGTTCCTCTGGTTCAGTCAGCCGTGGCACTGTGCAGACACATGAGATTGGGGTTCACTGTGTGGGCTGATCAGGTCCTGGACCACACAGTCTTCAGGACTGTTCAAAGGTGTATCACATCAAGTGTCTGCAAGTAGCTTCGTTTTTCCAGGATTCTGCTGTTAAAGATATCCGTTTTATCGTGTTCTTATCAAGTTTTTATTCTTTGTGTTTTTATCATTGTTTTATTGTGAAGCACTTTGTTGTCTTTGAACTGAGAAAGGTGTTATATAAATAGTTATTATTATTATTATTAGTAAGGTTGAAAAGAATATTTGTGTTTTTGTTTGAAAGACTGATGTTCTGTAAAACACTTTTCACAGGACACAACTCTTCTTCTGCTGCCATTTCTGCTGTTCGGTGACTGAGTTCTCATTAGCGATGCCTGCTGTTCAAAAGAAGAACTGCAGTAGTGTCAGAACAACCAGAAGAAAAACTTTAAAAGTGAACTTCATCCTCCTAATCTGAACTGCTGTCCTAGATAAAAAGTTCATCATGTTTTAGTTTTTATAATGTAGAAAGTGACTTTAGCTGCTGAGTTATTAAAGAGTGATAAACATCTGCTGCCTGGCAGGTTTTTCATTTTTGTGTTTTGTTAATTGTGAGTCAGATTTTAGAAAAGTGTGATGTCACACAAGTCATTTTTCAATAAGTAGAACAAAATAAATAATTGATGTAAAAAATGTTGTTGCTCTGTTGTATAGTTTAACATTAACGCTCAAAATGATGAATCAAATTCACATTCAATTACATCATGATTAAGGTCTGAATCATATAGAATCAAATCAGTTTTATGGGATCATTGATGGTGTATTATGATACGTATCGAATCAGCTGCAGACCAGAGATAAACTACCTTAGTGTGAACGCAGTAATTGTTCTAGGATGGAACAACAGAACCGAACTGAGACCCATTAGAGGAAGTGTTCTCGATTCATTTAGTGTGTGAACGTGATCCAACCTCTTTATGACACAATGCACTACAAGTTTGAGCCAAATGCCCTTCTGTAGATAGGTTTGTGTTGCATTCTGGGATGCAGGAGGACACAAAAACACTCATCAGTAACTACCAAGTAGCTTGTAGCTAGCCGAGTATGAACCTGAGGGCTCACGTGGATAATCAACAAAGTCCGTTACCTCACTGATATCTGAGCAGATGACTAGATTTATCAGCTCTGACTCATAAAAACATGGAAAAGTTCAAATAGTTTAAAAACACCTCAGAGAAAGGAGGTCAAACAGTGTCATGGACTAGCTCAGGATCAGAACATAGCACCTTCTGGTAGCCCCACCCTCAAACACTCTGACCAATCAGAAAACTGAATGTTCTCACCAGATTTGTAGTGAAGCGTTTTGTTTTGTTTGCTGTTTTCTCTGTAAAAAGAAAGCGAACAGTAAAAAGCTACAAATGAACAAAAAGATGAACTGATCAGACCAGAGGAACCACTACAGGTGTGAATCCCCCCAACTTCCCTCAGTATTCAGGCAGCATGGGTGTATCCGTATGAATGTAATACTTAATGAAGAAATTATGCATTTTCAAGGCAACAATATCCATTTACTGCTGGATTTTCAGTTTTGGCAGAAACATAAAAAGAACCATAGTCCTGTTCAAAGACTGGCATCCTGTCTTCATTGTATACGAATTAGACTCATCAAACAAAGTGCAGTGGAAACATGAAGAGATGGTTATCGGTCTAAATGTCCCTCCTGGGAAGGTTTCCAAAAACAGTGACTCATAAAAGCTGTATTTGTACTTCTTCTTTCACTAAATATGAAACAGGAGGTGTTTAAACCACTTTCAAAGGAGCGGGCTCTGATATTTAATGCAGATCTAAAGTTTTGGAGAAAATTCTCATCAGGTAGCAACACGCTGTCCTGATCTAGCTTTTTGTGGCTCTATGGGTAAAACACGATGTGAATCTGGACAGTTTATAGCTTTTACATCTGTTGGCTTAGTGGGGTTTCTTTGTGTGGCATGATAAACCACAAAGGAGGCAAGATGGCTTTTACTTGCGGTCACAAATCAAGTGTAGTTCTTGTATTTTGTTTAGTTTTTGAAATGTTTGGGTGACACAGAGTTGTGAAAGTGACTCATCTGGACTATTCTACACTCTTGTGGCTTCTGACCTGTGTTGAGCAGAGCTTAGAAAGCAGAAGTCAGTTTAGAGAGCTCATTTCTCAATCTGCCATTTAGTCCCACATAATACATTCGTAAGCTCCGGCTAACTCTCACATCTACACTCGTAAACGTTAGCGTCGTCTTCTGAAGGCGTCAGCTTCCTGAATCCCTCGTTACCACGTTTATTTCTGATTATTCTTCAACTCAGCTTAGTCACTCAGCTGACTACAACTGCAGCGGCCTGCTTGATTGCTGTGTTAGATGCTGTTTACACATGTGATCAAACATGATTTCCACACTTGTTGATATGGGTCCCCCCCTCCTCCTCGTGTCTTATTCTCAGGTTTTTGCCTTGAATTCACGACACACGCTCACAGTTAATGCACATGTGGCCAGTTGTTTGTATATGTGGGGTTATTTTTAAACAGGCCCAGTGAAGGATATACAGCTTGTGGTAAACACGGGGTTTGAAGGTGGAGCGTCGGTGTTCCATCTCTCCTGTTTGTTTACAGGAGCTTTCTCTGCTCGCCGCGGGGCCGAAAGATAAATGATGGACGTCAACAATTTGAGGAAGAGAGTACTTCTCCTTTAATAGAAATCCAGCCAGGGGTTCTAACTCTGAGGTCCTGAAGTTGTAGTGAGGCCAGTAGTTAAAAACAGAGCACATATTTCTCTTAGCGCCAGAAGGAATAGCTGAAATAGCTTCTAGTCTCACATCACAGGCACATCTCTAGATGAACTTTCCCTTAATAATTTATCATAAGTTTTATTTTCTGGTACCTCTTTCTGCATCATCCAGATTTAATCCTAAAAGTTAATTTTAACTTTGTAACTGAGGATGCAATCTAGGAATGTGGACAGCTCTTTTTAAAGCCCAAACATCTGAGAGGAATCTCTGAATAGCACGCCTTCATGCAGTCATAAACATTTACACACATGTAAACACAGATCCTGAACATAAGCTGCTTGATTAACCCTAGATGTTACTGAAGCGTGTGTTTTAGGAATACGGCTCTAAATGCACTGATACCAGTTTTTCTAACCCAGTACAAAGACTTACAGTTGAGTACTTACCGAAATCAAGTACTGATACAAAGTAGTACTAATAAAAACCATTGACCTGAGTCGTGGTTTGGTACAAAAGAGAAAGAAAGAAGCCAAATGCTAATGTTGGCTCTTTTTTTTAAATAAAACAGACAATAACTTTCATCTGCAGCAGAAACAAGACAGGATCCATCAGCTGATTAAATACAAATCACATTCATCTGTAATTTCACCAGAACTCAACTGTAAACAGTCCTACAGGTCATAGGTCAAACTGAAAGTTACCTCAGAAACATTACATGAAAAGGAGCGTCTGCTTCAGCTCATCTCATTTGGACCTGATGTAAAATATAAAAAACAAAGCTGAATAACTTTTTATGTAGAAATACTAAATGAATCAAATGTGACACCAAACTTCTCAGCTAGCCTAGTGGGGGGAAATGATTCTGAGATAAATACACAAATGACATGCCGTAATTTCAATGTTTCAAAATGGGCTTGATTATATGATAAAACATGATTCTATACCTTCAGAAACCTGACATTTCAGTTTTAAATAGCCTTTTTTAATGACACGGTGTAATATTCTCACTTTCTGAGAAACTAAGTTTGAATTTTCGGGAGCCATAACCATCAGAATGATAAAGACTTAAAATAGTTCACTCTATGTGTAATAAATCTACATAATATATGAGTTTCACTTTCTGAAATAAGTGACAAAAAATTTAAACTTCTTCATAACATTTGAATTTTTGAGCTGTTTCTGTAAATTGGATTCCTGAGTTTCTGACCAGCCGATCACAGATGAAGTGATTCATGCTGAATATTGGTAAATGTCCTGTATTTATAGAGTGTTCTGCACTCCCCAAAGCGCTGTACAACACAACAGTCATTCACTCACACATTGGTGGTGATCAGCCACGCTGTAGCCTCAGCTGCCCTGGAGCACACTGACAGAGCCGTGCACCGGCACCCTCCAAATATAATATTGGCCCATTCAGATCACTAGCCAGGTTTTTGGTGTATTTCTAGTTTCATGGTCCAGTAAAAGTAGTGAACATATGTTCTCACCTGAGCCTATGTAGCATGCTAACAGATCATAATAAAGTGATTCTCTGACTGGTTGCTGATCATGAGCTAGACTCTGAGCTGTAAAGTGTCTCCTGCTCTGTCTGAGCTGCAGGACGTGAGAAGAAAAGTAAACTTAGTTTCAAACCGTTGCTGTCCAGAGTCAACAGTAAAAGTGGTAAAAATATCAAAGTAAAACATTTTTAAAGCTGCACTCGTTAATCTTCAAACAAGCTAGCTATTTTATACAAACACGTCCCAGAGCTCTCACCCCTCCCATCGGCTGTAACCCTAGGCCGTGCCTCCCCTGGACACGGGACCGCGCACTACCACATTAACAATAGAGTGCAACACACTAGTCGTTGAAACGCTACGCTAATGTTCCCCCTGGATTTTCCTCTTTCCACATTCAAACGTTTTTTGTTTTCTGCTAGCTGAAAAGGTGTTTGTCTTTTTGGGACTCTGGTATTTTTTCCTAAAATTGAAGCGCTAACAGCCGGCTGTTTCTCTCCTTCTCTCACTTCCTGGATGTTCTGCTTTAAAATGTTCCAGGACGCATTAATGGAGGATCCAAGCAGTGAGGAAGTGAGGCGCTTCAGTGAGACAGACAGCTGGATTGTCCAATAGCTGCTTTTGGTCTGAAACGTTTGATTGGCTGAGGTTTTTAGAGAGCTGCGAGGGAACCACCTCATTGATTTCTCTCTTTTTTTTACTGCCACAATATATTTATAGCTATACTATGTTAGAATGTTAAGAGGCATGAAAAACAAAACGTTTTAAACTAATTTGTTTTGCAAATTGCCTATAGCACCTTTAATGGCTGGATATGAATGACCTTCACACATTACAGCTGTTTGATAGAGGAATATTAACATCTTGTTCTGGATTATATCAATTTACAGGTTGTGATTGTTGAAGCTGCAGCTGCTGGTCCATGTTGAATAGTTGAATGAAGAAGTGTAACCAGTAATCACTAATTTAGTAAAACATCAGTGTTATGCAGACTGATGATGGTGATTACATTTCCAATCTAAACCAGTTTAATGACACATCCATCAGCTCAGATGCAACTTAATCCTGACGGGTTTATTTCTGAGACACTGAACTAAAAACCTGGATCACAATTATGACACATGCTGCATTCAGGTGGTGTTGGAAATGCAAACTACAGTGCTGTTCCCTATCTCCTGAGCACCATGTAGTGAGGGAGAGAACATTTTGAACAGTCTTGGACTTTAAGAAAAATGTTAGCTCATTGTGTTTTTTTGCTAACTGCCCCTGATTATTAACCCAGGAGAAACTTTCTTCCTTCCTCAGCAGTTCAAAGAGGCAGAGACTGACGCCAGAGGCCAGATCAATTATCCCAAGCAGCCATTTCCACTGTCTCTCCCTCTGACACACCAGGAAAATCTGGGCCCTATCAAAGGCTGAAAGGGGCCATCAGCCAGCCAAGCCAGCTATTTTCCTCCATTTCACTTACCTTCCACTCATTTTCTTTTCCCCAGCTATTATCCCCCCAACCCATTTCTCTTTATCCATTTTCTCTTGTCCTTTAATCCAAATTCACACCATTACTCAGTTTCAGCTTGGCTTTCAGACCTCTATTCATCTTCTGTAATAGCTGTATTGTCCTCCTTACTTATCGTTTCAATCCCCATTTTCTCACTCATGACCATTTTGACAAAAGTCACCTTGTAAACATCCGGATGACATCTGCTCTTTGAAAATCACACAGCTATGTGGAAAATGAAAATGGTTTTGCAGTTGTTGTATTGCCTGATTACCAGAAGATTCCAGTAAGAGGGAGTTTAACTCTCTAATGGTTAAGATCCTTCTGCCCAGTTTACTGCAAAATAAATTAAAGAAAAATATGTTTTTAAATTTTCACCATCAATGAGAACGCATGGTAAAGACACATAACAGAACACTAAAACGTTGTAGAAAACTAAGCAGTTCAGCTGACCGCAGCTGGGCTTTTAGTGTTAGCTGGCTCAACATCTCTCTCAGAAATAAAGGGTACTACAGCAGTTAGATGGACTTTTCTCAAGCCTTTTATTTAAAGGCCAACTGCACGATAGCATGAAAGAGTCTGTTTATGTATCAGATGATTATTCCTCATGAAATACACTGACCTCGCTGGCAAGTTATTCATAAGAGTAAGAATAAGACAAGTATGGACTCAATTAAGACAAGAGAAGAACATCAAGAGTAAAAAAGTGAATTCAGTAAATAGGTCAGGGGTATGCCATATAATAATAATAATAATGCATCAGTTTTATATAGCGCTTTTCTATGTCACTCAAAGACGCTTTACAGAGTTGCATTATTCATTCACACAGTCATTCTCACCGGTGGTGGTAAACTACGACAGACGTCTGTAGCCACAGCTGCCCTGGGGCAGACTGACAGAAGCGAGGCTGCCATTCTGCACCATCGGCCCTTCTGACCACCACCAACATTCACACACAGTCACACTCACATTCACACAGGCAAGTTGGGTGAAGTGTCTTGCCCAAGGACACAACGACAATCTAACCCAGCCAGAGCTGGGGATCGAACCGGTGACCCTCTGGTTACCAGACCGGCCACTCTCCCAACTGAGCTAGTGCCGCCCCAATATACTGAATATTTTAGATAAACTGAGCGCTGTTACTGCCGAGTTATTTTAAATCACTATATCACAGCTTCAGTGTCAAATTTAACAACTCCTCTACATATAATTACTAGTTTCGTTCTCCAATATGTTTAGAAATCACAACTCACTCATTCACCAAAAATATGGGAAGTCTGGGAAAACGGTAGCAGCTCATTAGAAGTTAAAGGCTAATTAAAGGACGAATGAGTGGTTTCTGAAGAAAACGACTCTGGATCCATCGTCTGAGACCGTTAGTTTAGCTATGGTGTTTATGCTGCTGCAGTAACACGTACAGTAGTGCAGTGGTTCAGACGTTGGTTGGTTGAAACCAACAGAAAATTGGTCTTATGCTAAATTGTAGAGGTTTGACAGACAATAGCATCCTAACACTTCTGTGCCTTTTAAGTGTTGACTCAAATATTTTACAGTTAGCTGCTACTTTGCCACTGAGCTGCAGTAGTGTCTCTCCTGATCTGACTAGCCACGAGTGCTTCGGTAAGAGGACTACTTCCTGTTTCTAAAGACTCCTCCCACTTAGAATGATGTCACCAGTGGGTGTGGTCCTTACTGTAGATAAATAACTGATAGAAAAATACTCAGCAGCAGAAAACACTGAACTAAATTCAGCAACTATTAAAATCGACTCTAAAATGCTGACACCAGCCAACGAGAGAACAACAACAGGAGGATTTAACCTCTGCAGGTTCGTAGAACCCGTGAGACGGGGTGAAGCTCTGGGTATGAGATGTCTGATTCACAAATACAGACGGGCTGAAAAGCTCAAAAAACAATCAATGAAATCAACATTTTTTTGGCGTTAAATTCAGCATTCCTGTAGACTCGCCTCTCTAACCCAGGGCTGTTCAATCCCAGTCCTCGAGGGCCACTACCTGCATGTTTTATGTGTTTCCGTGCACCAACACACCAGATTCAATGATTGAATCAGCTCTTCATCATGTCCTCAAGTTCTTCAGAAGCCTGTTAATCACCCATTGATTCAAACCAGGTGTGTTGGTGCTCGGAAACATAGAAACATGCAGGTAGTGGCCCTCGAGGACTGGGACTGAATAACCCTGCTCTAACCAATAGCTTTCACTTAGAAAGTCTGAGTGGACTCAAATTAATCTCAGTCAATGAAATAAAAATGCACATTCAACAGGAATAGAATCAAATCGCTGGTGAGATTTTTTATTGTGTGAAAATAATTGGAAAAGACTGTGGAGCCATTATGAACGGCTGTAAGAGTCAGACTGATAAGGTACGGGCAGCTTAGTCTGACCCCTGTGATTAGAGGTCCCCCCTACTTAACTCTGGGATTTAGAATATTTCACAGTGGACAAAAGGGGGTTATTATACAGCAAGGTAAAAGAAAAAATGACATGCTTAGCATACATTTTTCCACCAGACTCTCATCTAAACGCTCTACACAGCTAGCATTTGTTTTTAATACCTGTCTGTGCCAAATGTGACCGCTGGGTTTTGGTGAAAACACAGAGAAAAATATAAATGTGAAAGTTTTCTTCACTGAAAGAAATGGTGAAAGTAAATCAATTAGTGAACTAAACAAGAACACTGTAACTGAATGTTGTTTAGTTTCACTTTTACTTCTATCCCAGTCACTGAGTTATGGGTTTTGCAGAAAAATTATGCAAAACAAAGTTTTAAATTCCTGAAGAAAAATGTAAAATTTCCTTACCACATTTTCCTTGAAGACTATCTGTCTGAACCACTTGAAATCAAGAGGTTTGAAGCCAGAAAAGACAAACAGGGAGTCTTTTTCATAGTTTTCTGGATTCTGGATGGCTCCTTCTGGGTAGGTGATCCTCAGGGTGGTTTTGGTCCCTACGTCTCTGCTGTAACCTTTAACTGGAGCTTCATTTAACCTGCCAACAGAAGACAAAGAGCAGACTCTACATCTTTAAAACACTCTGAGCACATAGGTAACAGCTTTTATATACAGTGTTACAGTTTAACAACAGTTATAAATTATATTACTATGTTTTTATTATTATTATAAGTCATTTATAGCAAATACATTTATTTAGAGATGCATTAAAATTGGTCTGGAAATAAGAGTCAGATGATTAATCGACAGCTGTCCAACCTGAAACTCAAAAATCTGATTTTATTTCGGTTCATGAATGCACCATTGCTAAGGAACTAATAAACATTCAATAAGATGAGCTCAGAGCTACGTTAGCAAAAACAGATTCCATGTTGGAGGTTTTATTTACAGAATAAAACTTAAATGTTTAATAGAAACATGTTTTAAACATTTTGCATTCTGTTAATTATACTTCTTGTAGAAAGAGTAAATCAGCCCTCACAAACAGAACTTGTGCGTTACTAACTGCTTTTTTATTTAATATATTTAAAGTAAATTTCAATCTAAAGTAAAATACATAATTTGAGTAATATGTTCTTTACTTATCTAATAATAAAAAATAAAGTTTTAGTACCGTAAAAACAAAGTCTAAAAGGATATTTAGGTTATGCTGAAGTGGCGTTTTATCAGTCAACAACAGCAGGAGTGGGGAACCTCCTGCTCGCCACGCAATGTCAAATAAATAAAACAGATAAACTCAGAGGGAAAAATATCAACCACTGGTGTTTCTGTGATAAAACTGACAGTAACTCATATATCCAAGCCAGGATCAGTCAGTGAACACAACATGAGGTCAAGCACCAGAGAGAAAACAGGAATACTGATGGGTGTCCATCATGAGACTGCAGAGAAAAAAGGATCCAGAAAGATGACTTTTATATAGAGAAATGAACACGTCAGCATTTTTCATCCAAGTGAAAATCAGAGCCGTGAGTTTAGTTTGTGTCGAGGCGCTGGTCCTGATGGAGTCTGATCTGGAGAAACGTTACCGGAGTTCAGACGGAACCAGAGGAGTTTAACGGACAGACTGTCTGAGGCTGGAAGAGTAATCAGATTACCAGACCAGAGGCCAAACAAAAAACAAAGGAAAATTAAAATTAAATTAAAAATAATCAAGTACATTAAAAGTATTGGTCTCTCCAGGGTTTTTAGCTTTTAATTGTCCAAACTTTATCATCACAGACAAAAGCCAAAGAGCCTCATGCATCCTGAAGTGAGATCTGGTGACTGGTAGCCTTTAGGGCTGCACAATGTTAGGAAAACCTGTGATGTATAACAGAGCTTAGCGTCGCAAAGACAATATCACATGGGATCAATTTTTCCCAAAATTTAGTTTTTTTCGTATTTTCTCCTCCAAATTCTATTTTATCCGTTTTATTTTTTCTGAATTCACATTTCCATTCTAACCACATGTATGAACCTAAAAAGTGATTAATTAAAGTAAATGGCAAATCTATAGCCACAGGATTCAACATCCAATCATGGTTATTTACACAAATATATAAAAGAGTTCTGTGGTTCAGCTGAACAATAAGTGTTTTTGCAAGGTATTAAAAAGTATTTATTATCATATTTTAAAGAACAAAAACTTCTTTATGTGCAAAACAAAGAACCGTCTATCTTACATTTGTTTTTCAAAAATCTCCTTTTTGTAAAATGAAAATACTTTAGAGTTCGGCAAATAAAAATCTCTCTTAAAAGACACAAAAACCTGCAAACAGTAAAAACCTGAACTCATCTGTCTATTGGACAGGACCTCCTCCTATCTCTCACAGAGAACACACAGGGCAGGTGGACTTGACAGAAGCAGCTCTCATATCCTGCTGAGATCCTCACTCGTCTTGCTCTCAGCCATTGTGACGCTACGCTAACTGTTTGCCATCCAACAGTGTCTACTTAGGGCCAGGCATCTAACGTAAATGGATCCATTTGATTGGCCAAATATTGGAAGGGCTACAACTGATTGGTCAAACACTTCATGCTTCGGTGGGACTGACAACACATTGCTTACAAAGAATTGAAGTTTAGCATGAATGGAAACAATTTAACCAACTGTTTATCGCAGTTTCCATCGTGTTTTGTGATATCAGCATGCAATAGGAATCAACTGATTATTCGATAGAATCAGGGGTCGCGTTAACCGAAAATGTTGTCTTCTATGTTTTTTTTTTATAACTTTAATGGAAAAATCTGAAGGCCACCTGTCACTTGGACAGATTGCAATTCACACCCCTGACCACTTGGTGGCGAGTGAGCATATTAATTAGCTGTTGTCTCTCGATGCATGACCTCATGGCTTCACTTGACAAAAATCTCACAGCAGCTGATTGAAGTTAATTTGAAAAAGCCAGAAAACAACAATTGTGTTGATTTTTTTTTTAAAGTGAAAAAGAGGGACTGATGCCATGAAAGACGATGGACAAACAAGTCATCAGCCTGAGGATTCATCAGTCCAACAAGAGCCAGAACAATACCCTCTGCAGTGATTCCACTTGAGACATTTGATTACAAACAAGCAGGGTGCAACTCAAGTCCATGCGGCGCAGTAGGAGGTTGTGGGACTGCGTTCAAACCACAGCAGGTGAGCTGGTCATATTTTAACAGCAATCGTTTCATTTCATTGTTTCTATGTAGCTACTGGGGCCACAGTCAGTGAGAAAACGTCATTCATCTGCTTGATGTGTGACGACACGATGTTCAGCTTGTTCAGAGTGAATATGATTTTAAATCAATGACAATTAATGCTATTGAATATGTTATTATTACCATTTTAACAGTTAAAGTGACAGATAAAAATAGATTATGATGGGAGCCACCTGTGGATAGAATACTCGATCACTAAAATGTTCGACAGCTGCATCCCTAAGATGAATTAGAAATGGTTTGGCTTACCGTATTACAACATCGTAGTCATTTATGCGGGTACCCAGAGACTTATTAAACAAGATTCCCCCATTTCCCACTATGATGCATCTTTTGCAGGTGAGTCTAGGAGGAAGAAGGACAGATAGATTTTAGTAAAACTAGAAAAAACATGTTGTTGATGAAAATGAACTTCAGTGTGAGTACCTGTCTAACTTCTCTCCAAGTCTGTAATGTTTTGTGGCAGTTAAAATGCTGTCTATTATTCTTTCTGTGGGGAGAAAAAAAGAGTCAATCAAGAGGACAATGACAGATGAAGCTGTGCCCACACTGAAACAAAAATATAAGACATTCTGACAAGTGGATTTGATCTGGTTTGTACCAAAGAATACAACACAGGGTAATTTCATTATGGGAAAACTTCCAACTCAAACATTTTATATCAGAAACAAACCTCTGTTAGCAGACTCACCACATTAAAAGAATGTTTCAGGTATTCTGTAAGTACGTATGTTTTGTGTAAAAACTTTAAAAATAGTCATCTTATACTTTCTTTTACGGGGTTTTATATACCCCCTTGATCCACTTATCAAGGGGGTATATAATTAACTTCCCTACATAGCACCCTACTGCCCACTACTGGTTAAAAGTGGAATTTCAACTGTCGTAAATCGTCCCGGCAGTAGCAGAGAGAAGTCTCTCTCCCCGCAGTCTGCCACTGCTCCCGCCGCTTTTCAGCTAATGATCTCATAAGACAAGGTGTTGCATTTTACATTTTTTGAATGTATGATTATTTTCAGTTCAGAAACAATCTGTCTGTCTCCCTCTCTGCTGTCCAAGTGTGACTCAGTACGTCCAAATAATTATTCAACTCTAATCCGACTGAACCCGGCGGGCTTCGGTTCGGATCCTACTAGCAGGGAAGAGCTCCATGCACTTCTGTGTAGGAGATGTTTTCATGCAGGTCGTGCATCACCCGTTCCTTCAGATTTATTTATTTATTTACCTGTGAGGCGGTGTTGGGGAAGTCTTATTTTTCAAGGACATTCTTTTCTACAACATTTCACCACCTGGTTAAAGCGGCTCTCTGGAGCATTTTTCTCTGTATCAAAGTTTTCTAAATGTTTTAAATGATATTTCAGGTCTAAACTATGATCTATGGGTTGAGTTCCACAACGTCTGTCATTCTGATGAAGACCCTCCTTCCTCCTAGAGACCCCTTTCCATTATTTCTTGCTACCGACATTTTTCAGCCAATGAAATTCAAATGTCTGCATTCTCTCAACATGCACGCGCATCGACCAAACCTGTACCAGTAGGGGGCGCTGTCGTACAGGACGCTCCGTGTGTTTCTCTGTTTGCGTCTCAGACTCACGGCTCATTTCTACTAAAAACCTACCCATTCTCCAGCTAAAGACGGATTTATTTTTATTTTTAAACCTTTCACCTCACAGAATGGCAAGGCTTGACAGGATTACGCGTTTATTTTGGTCAGAAAGTTCATCCAGGGCCGAGTCAAGTTCAGCTTCAGAGTCCAGCAGCAGCTCTCTGCTAACAGAGCTAATATCAGAAGCAGCAGGGACAGAGAGGGCTCATCAGACCCTCGTAGTGTTGTTGGAATAAGATTGTGAACTGTGAGTGATTAAACCCTACACATTGAGCTGTACAGTTCATGCACGCAACGTATATGCGCCGCGTGCACGCGCGCACACACGACCGGACGCGCGTGTTGAGATGTTTTGAAGAGGAGCCTTTGGACGCTAGATTCAAAAACTGCTCTCCTGATGAAATCCTCCAGAGTGCGCCTTTAATAGTCAGACTGGTTAAACCGTGAAACCCTCGCTGAAACCATCACTCCTCCCCGACCGTTGCTACTCCTGGTAACTATGGTCATAAAGCAGGTAGTGACATCATCTTGGAGACCTACCCGCTCCTCAAAACTGTTTAGTGCGGTATCTGGCCAGTAGAGGGGCGTAGAGTGGTGGCAAATATGAAAATGGTCAAGTTTCTAACTCAAAAATCAACTAGATCAGTTTTAATGCTCTAGCTTAAAGTGGGAAAACTGCTTATTGTTGCTTTAAGGATAAGGTGATTTCAAAAAATAAAAATGAAATATACAAGCAGTGAGGAATTTATTCTTTCAGATGACAAGTAGATCCTGCAAAGCTCCAAGTACCACTGGAAACATCTTGGCGGTCTTAAAACAGGAGACCACCTCTCTCTGTTAGTCCAACTAGTTCCCCTGGTCAACACTTAGAACTATCAGAGAGGGGACTAGGGAGGGAAAAGCTGTAGTGTGCTGGAGCTAAACTGGTCAAATCAGATGCACAGCGTTTTAGGATGGTATGTATGCTCCCATAAAAGCACTCAGGCAGGAATGCTACTTTCAAACAAGCACATTCTCCTGGTTAAGTGGGCGATGCTGAGCTTGTCCCCTGGCGTGGTGAGCACCTCTGTAATCACACGGTGAGAACAGAGGATGTTTAGCCATAGCGCACATACCTACCGTGTTTAACGACACAGTCTGCTGGAGTCATGCTTCCAGGATTAGATAATTTAGTTAATTCTCCGCCTTCTGAATATTTTTAGGTCTGCCAATACCTATAATTTATCTTGTACAATATCCCAGATCCCATCATGGCTGCACTCAGCTTTGCTACATGTACTCTTATGATGAAAGACTGCTCAGTCTTAACTGTTCAGGGTTTTTCCACTTATGCAAATATCAAATTCAAGCACTTTTTAAGCACTTTCAAGGAAGCTTTTCAAGATTTTTACCAGCCCCTTATATGATTCACACATACACACAACAAAATGTTTTTTCTCTTTTTTTAGGGTGTGGGTGTGGTGGGGGGTCTATCTTGAGAATAAACCTCAAAATGGATTTCAATGAGCCCCATAAATGTTACTGTGCTTGAACTGGTTTCAGTGACAGTTCCAAGCTAAATTCAAGCATTCTTAAGGATTTCAAGCACCTGTGAGAACCCTGACTGTTACATAATTGAATTGTCTAGATCACTCTGTTGAGAGCCACTCCACTCCACTGAGTACAGCGACCCCAGAGCACAGTCTGAAGAAAAGACTTAAAAAAAGAGGAGAGTGAAGAGGGGAGTTTAGCCTGAGGCATTAAAGCTGTTGGTGAGACATCCCAGCTCATTCACGCTGACTAACAGTCCCAGTGATTAACCTGCTGTGGAGAGGTGGGCAGAGCCACAGCTCACTGTTTAGATGTGGTGTCGATGTCTGGCATCAAGCATCACCCCGAGCAGCATAAACACAAGGCGAGAGGACCACACCTGGATCAGAGCTGGTCTCACAGTGAGCAGCGCTCGGCTCCAGGAGACGACGTGAAGCTAATTGTTAGAAGTATGGCGTAAACATTTCTGTCAAGCATGTTTTGTGGAAGAGCCAAAGACGAATGGTTGAAGGTTTTGACATTAGTCCAGCAGAAAACTCTTGAACAGAAACTCTGAAGAACTGCAGAAGCATCAGATGATGTATAAACGCAGACACATTGTTGGAAAGGGTGTAGCCTAAACAATATAAAGAATCTCACCATGACAGAACAGAACTCAGGACTTAAAGATTATTCTCTGGGGTTTGGAAGAAACAGGGTTCTAATATATTCACTAAAATCTAACTGAGTTTTTTTTTGCCTCAACGTGCAACATGTAAACAATTTTCCAGAACATGTGAGTAATCTAAAAATATCTAAACTTAGTTTATAATCTCTACTAAAAAACAGCTAATAGTCACTGTGCTCTGGTTTTAGCCAGAACACTTTTGACAGATTGGATTTTGTTTCTACAACCTTCTGATGCAGCAGATTGAATTAAATTAGAATGAATTAATTAGATAACGGTTTAATTGAACAGAGTATAATTCAAGTGAATAGAATTCTCCCAATAAAGTAACTGGGTTGTTAGAATGCATGTAATGAAATTAAATTGAATAGATTGGGTTGCTTTCTTTAAATGTGACTTTTATCAAACAAATATACCAGCATTATAATTCATGAGCCAATTACTGTGTCCTCAAAGCTGTCAATGTTTCATAAAACCACAGCAAAACAGCACCACGGGCCTCCCGCCACAGCTTCAGGAAGTTCAGCTACAATGCACCCCCCCAGCAGACCAATCACGTGCCTCCCCCTATTAAGCTGTTAATATTCCATAGAATCCACTGTGAATTGCTGTAGCATCTCACGCTGCTCCAGGAAGTGGAGCTGCCCCGCCCCCGGCCCTGGACTCCTCCATGGATAGTCATCTGGCCTTCTCAGGTTTGTAATTGAGCTGGAGGGTATTTAAATGAAATATAAAAGATTATAGTTGGAAGGCCTTTTGAGGTCTCAAACAGGTCTTAGGGGAATGGTCACAATAGACACTGCTAAAAAAATAAAAATAAAGGGAACACTTAAACAACACAATGTAACTCCAAGTCAGTCACACTAATGTGAAATCAAAGTGTCCACTTAGGAAGCAACACTGACTGACAATCAAACTTCACCTGCTGTTGTGCAAATGGAACAGACAACAGGTGGAAATTATAGGCAATTTTCAAGACGTCCCCAATACAGGAGTGGTTCTGCAGGGGGAGACCATAGACCACTTCTCAGTTCCTCTGCTTTCTGCCTGATGTTTTGGTCACTTTTTAATGCAGGTGGTGCTTTCACTCTAGTGGAAGCATGAGACGGAGTCTACAACCCACACAAGTGGCTCAGGCAGTGCAGATCATCCAGGATAGCACATCAATGCCAGCTGTGGCAAGAAGGTTTGCTGTGTCTGTCAGCGTAGTGTCCAGAGCATGGAGGCGCTACCAGGAGACAGGCCAGTACATCAGGAGACATGGAAGAGGTCATAGGAGGGCAACAACCCACAGCAGGACCGCTAGCTCCACCTTTGTACAAAGAGGAACAGGAGGAGTACTGCCAGAGCTCTGCAGAATGACCTCCAGCAGGACACAAACGTACATGTGTCTGCTCAGACGGTCAGAAACAAACTCCATGAGGGTGGTATGAGGAACCGACGTCCACAGGTGGGGGTTGTGCTTACAGCCCAACACCGTGCAGGATGTTTGGCATTTGCCAGAGAACACCAGTTGGCAAATTCACCACTGGAACCCTTTGCTCTTCACAGGATGTTGCAGGCAGCCGAACGTTCTCCACAGTGTCACATGTGCTCAGTGTGAACCTGCTTCAACAGGATTTACACTTAATCACTGACCAAGGCCTTGTTAAATCCAATCTTATGGCTCTTTTTTTAATTCAGGAAGGCTTTCAGGAACTCTGTAGTTCGGTGACTTTTTTTCTAGATCTCTGCATTTTTTTTCTTCTTTATTTTAAATAATCTTTTATAAATGTATTCCTATTTTTATTGATGTTTGTAAAGCACTTTGGCTGAGAAGTCTGCAGCTGGGAGTCAAACCAGCAACCTTCTTGCTGCGAGGCGACAGTGTTACCACCATAACACAGTAACGTCTCTGATGTGTCATATACATCTACCCTGAACAATTTACAGAAATTATAAACACATGTATCTACTATTCTAATTAAAATAGATATTTCAAAATCAGCCAAACTCTTCTCTAAACTTGTCTCAACAAACCCTGCATCTTTCCTCCCAACAAGTTTTCAAAAGTAAACCACAAGGCACTAAATTCTGCAGAGCATTGATGAGATGTGTATCAGTCGTGTTCTGGCACTGTATCAATCAACAGGGTTGTTTATCAGCTTCAAAAGGTCAGAGAAGGTGATGACGGTGCTTTTGTCATCAGCAGAAAGCTGAAAGAAAATGAACCAAACAGCAACAAATTAAGATTTAAAAGGGATTTTTTGTAAGTGTCACATTTCCTTTGAAACAGAAACACTCCCACAAAGCTGTTTTTAGACTCAGGCTGATGTGTGCTAAAGATACCTCTATGTAGAATAAGAGCAAAAATAAAACTCGCTCACAGTCACTACTCTGTGTTCTCATTTTGGAATCCTTTGTGGCGTTTCTATTCAAGACGCACACGTATCATCTCTCCACATGAATACCATTGAAAAGGAAAACCCACCGCCATGACAGTCCATATAGAAAACAGAAACCAGGTGTAACACTCACACAGGGAGCGCTGCTTTGATAACGGCTGTGTGTGAGTGTGTGCATGTGTCTGCCTTCAAATGACAGCCGGGAACTTAGCGAGAGGACAAAGGTAACATTCATGGTGCCTTCTGCAAGAACGCATTGGAAACATGTCAAAGAGATTACTGTTATCTCCCCAGTTCCCATGGTGCTTTTTACTGGGTTGATATCTGAACTGCTAGTGTGTTAACATCCATCAACAAGTGCAAGCATTCTGGCTCATGTACAGTGGTTAAAATAAGGATTGAACACATCTCTAGATAAATATATTTCTAAAAGTGCTATTGACGTGAAATTCTCACCAGATGTTTGTAACAACCCATCCAATCCAACCATGCAAAGAAATCAAGCCATCCATGATCACAATAAGTTATGTGTAATAAAATGGAATGACACAGGGAAAAAAACCAAAGACATGAAGAAAGGAAGGTACAAAAAGGCCTGGAAAGTCATGACACCAGCTGGAATCCATCAGTAATTAGAAAATAATCTTGATACTTAATGAAGACCATACCAGGTCTATAAAAAGGCGTCTCATTGCCAAGGTGTCACACAAGAAACATCTCATGATGGGTAAAACCAAAGAGCTCAAGACCTTCAGACTGATTGTTACTAAACAAACTGTATGAGTTATTTAAAATCTACTGAAGGTTCCAGTGAGCCCTGTGGGGGCCATAATCAGGAAGTAAAAAGAACATCATTTCAACATAAACCGTCCATGATCAGACTCTTTGGCTGTCATAATAAACATCATGTTTGGAGGTCAAAGGTCACTGCATATCACCCCAATCATCGTTCATCATATGACTCTGGAACGCTTCATTTAAAAAAAAAGGCCTGTATTTATAGAGCTCTTTCTAGAGTGCTCTACACTCCCCAGAGCGCTGTACAACACAACAGTCATTCACACACTGGTGATGATCAGCTACGTTGTAGCCTCAGCTGTCCTGGGGCACCGACACCACCAGGTCCCTCTGACCACCACCAGTAGGCAAGGTGGGTGAAGTGTCTCCAAGGACACAACGACAATGTAACCCAGCTGGAGATGGGATTGAACCAGCGACCCATAACGGAAGGAAAGATGGATGAATGGAAACTTCTGGAGAAAAACCTGCTGCCTCAACCAGGATGAGGAAGATGAAACAAGGATGACGTTTCAGCAGGACAACGATCCAAAACAGCCAAGAAACTCTCTACTGGTTACAGAGAGAGAAAATCAAGCTGCAGCCAATCCTAGAGAACATCTGTGGACTGAACTAAAGGTCAGAGAGGAACCTTCAGGATCTGAAGACCAGAATCACACCTGAGACTAGTTTCTCCTCCAGGAGGCGTCTGGAAGCTGCAGAACCAATAAAGACTTTTAGACTAAGAATTAAAGACATTTCAGTTTAAGAGTCGTCAATACTTTTCTCTGAATCGTTCCATTTATTACACAGAACTTAACGTGGACATGGATGGTTTGATTTATTTACACGTGTGGAGGATGGGTTGTTACCAACATCTGGTGAGAATTTCATGTTAACAAAACCTTGAGAAATAGATTTACCTAAATAAAAAACAGGTATGACCAAACAGATGCCTGATGTGAAATGTACATGAAAAAATAAAACATATCCATGGAGCTCCAGAACCATGAAGACATCAGGTTATTAGCAGAGAGGAAACTCAACTCAGATTTTAAGAGTACAAAACATCTTATTCACAGTTCCTCAGAGGTGTCACAGACTGATGAGCCCTTTCACATAATTTTCTGCTCCAAAGATGACATTGATCAGACATCAGTCAAAACTACGTTTTTGTTTTACTTTGTATATTTAAGGTGATCTGCTCTGCTGCCATTTGTCTGCCGTATTAGGCGTTACCCATTTCTCTCTACAGATAGACGGTTTGATAAGAGACTTGTCAATGTCTGACTTAATAAAAATGGGGGTTTTGCCAACTTGGAATCGGAGCCAATCTGAAATCAGTCGCTAGAGCTCATCCAGAAGTCAAACAATAACCAAGCATGCACAGTGTGAGGAAGAAATGAGGTATTGTTCAGCTTTATACAGACTGCTGTTCAGTAAATGCTTCAGACATTTCCAGCCGTCCATTAATAAACCAATCCTGTACAGATACAAACACTTCCTGTTTGCATTGTTATTGTTTCATCATTTTGAGTTCAGAAACTTGGTACAAAGTGGAGGTGGCTAAAAGTACATCATGATGGATTACATTTCTCATGCTGTCACAACAAGTCAGGAAAACAAACCAGATTAAAGATATTCTTATAGGTAAGCTAGCTTACAAAAAGTGGTCCGGAAAACATTTTTATACCAGAGTCTAATTTCTTCAAAGGGTCATTCTGAGGGGGCTTTCTATCACGATCACTCAGAGCAGGCAGAGTCTCTAAGGACTGGAGCTAGCCCTCTAATCAGAGCAATACTCATGGCTAGTCAGATCAGGAGATACACTGCTGCAGATTGGTGACAAATTAGCTGCTCATTTTCAGGTGTTTAAAACAGCTTTAGCTCAAAAAAAAAAAAATCAAATTCTTCATTTTCAAGGAAGCTTTTCATGCTTTGTGAATTTCACATTCTTACAAATGTTTTCACTAAAAGGACAAACATAAATGTCCACACACTTAATGGAAAAACTACTGGACCCGAACACTCTTTCTTTAACTACATATATGCTCAAGTTTAACATTTGTGTCAGAAATGTTACCGTTCTACAAGTCATTTCAGTTAGTTTAAAAACCTTGAAAATACCACATGAAAATTTAAGCATTTTCAAGGAATTCAAGCACCTTAAAGAACCCTGTAGATAAACAACAGACTTCAAAATGACCCAAACATCCCTCCAAGTGAAAATAGCTATTTTCTCTCAACAAAAAACTACAGAATACTTTATAAGACAGTGGTTGTGTACACATGACTGGAGGAGAATTACTTTACCTTGTGTTTTGATGCCAAATGGAGGCAAGTAATGGCTGATTTTTGCTAGCCGTTTGAAGTTTCGATCAAGAAACATGGGTGCTGATTTTATGAATCTGCAACAGAAAGAAAAAAGAAGACATTTTATATTAGATGAGATCATTAAAAAGTAGACTAATAAACTATCATTATTACTTTTGTAAACAAACTCTAAGGACCTTTTAACCATTTTGTGGTGTTTCTGAACAGCCCGTTTAGAAAAGAGTTTTGAGCTAACAGCTAGTCTGTGTGTAACCTAAATCAGTGTTTTTTAAACTTTAACACTGCCTTCAGTTACACATCACAGTTATTTACATAGAATTCTGTGGTAACGTAGAAGCATAATGTCACCAGCAGCAGTAAAACGTGAAATCTGACAGGAATCTCTTAATATTCTGACAGCAGTGTGAAGATTTATAAAACAATGTTTGCATGAACTCTGCTAAGTTTAGAAGATTGGACTCGTTTTAAAGACGGCAGGAACACACTTTGGTCTTGGCTGCTGTCAAAATAGCTGTTAGCTCATCAGTCCTGAAGGATGTAAAAGCTATTCCTCCATAAGAGGTCACCAAGGAAGCTATCAACAACAGGTAAGATAGGAGTTATTTATACTTTTTATACAGAAACATGGCTCAAAACAACCAGACAATCTCTCCATCGACTGTATTAATAAATGAATGGTTTCCTCCTTCTTGTGTTGGTGAAACATGAAGCTGTGAAATCCCATTTTCAGGTGCTGCCATACTGTACTTTTTGGTCAGAGTACTAAAAACACAAGGCTGAAAGTCTTAACTACAAAATAAAGATATTTTTAAAGCATCAAACTTTAGGCAAATAAAATGTAAGAAAAAGAAGGGTTTCTCTTATTTTCTAACAAAAAAAAAAGCTAAGTTGCATTCATGAGTTCTAGGGTCGAGCTGCACGGGGTGGCAGCCTGCTTCAGTAGCTCAGTTATTTTATTCTTCATTTATCTGATTGAAGCGTTTGCTTTTTGAGTGATTTTGTTCATTCTTGTTTGAATTCTGTGCGGTTTGGAGAATTTTTGCATTAACTTTTGTACTTTTTGTCATTTGTTATGATGCATAAATAACTACAACGACAACAGAATTCTGTACAAGAGGGAGCAGCGAATTGTCACTTCAAAAGCTCAAACAATGTCTAAAGGGATCCAGAATCCCAGCGGTCTTCAGCGCATTGAGATGAAGTGTTGAGAACTGTAGCTTTAGAAATAAACTCAGTTGAATTGAAGACAAATATTCAAACCCGTTAGCAGCGTTTTCAGTGCCCCATGAACCACATCTTCCAGCATCGCCTCTTCCTTATCCTGTCTTGTCTGGAGAAGTGTGTATACGTTAGCGTTGATTAATAGCAGCTTCAGAATCAAAAGATCAGTTTCCTCTAAGTGTGGCCTGAGAGCTGGGCTGTGTGCCACTTCTGTGAGTGGATGGATGTGTTTTCATGACCTGTCGTGATAAAGTGAAGAATGTCAGAGAAGAACAGGAGACGGTCTTTGTTATTGTTTCTTTTTAAATGTTGGTATACTGAGATCTCCATTGATATATTACCTAAAAACACTAAATACACACTGGTACGTTATTAGGACAGCTCTTCTCTTTGTGCTGACCACCCAACTCACATCAGGATGAGTAGTTGTCTCCTGGTGCTCAACAATAAATACTTTCTCTGTGACTGAATTACAGGGTTTGCCAAAATAAAATTCAATCACTTTCAAGGTGAGTTATTTAGCATTGGCCGATCATTGACCATCCTGCATATCAACAGCTTATGTTTTGGTGCTTCTCTGATTTCAAGCACTTTATTAAAGGGTCATCCTCTTTAAAATGTTGAAAGTACAACCTTAAAATTCAAGCATTTTCAGAGATTTCAAGCACCCATAAGAACCCAGAAATGATGTCTCCTTCAGTCGACAGAGCACACTAACCAGCAAACATCTAGGACTGGGAAATCAGGGTGGACACAGGAGCACTCCCCCGTTTCTCAGCAGGAATCCTGATGTTATCATAACACTGCCACAGATTCACATGATATACGTGAATCTGTGAAACACAATGACTAAACATGGCTGACATTATTGGGTTTGGTTCAGCGTCTTCCGAGCACCGCTAACTGCCTCCAATACCCTCATTAATCTCACGCTTTAAAGCATGAGAGGAGAAACAGACTCAGATGAAGACTCTTGTTTGGCTTTCTCTGTTCCTCACATCACCTGACAGGAGCGTACACACTCAGAGACTTCTGTCCTGCCAAAACAAATGGAGATTCATTAAGCCTAAGACTTCTGATGCTGTAAGGGCCAATAAATAACAAAGACTTATTATGAGTCGCTGAGCCCTGACCGACAGTCAGTCACTGACGTCCCGACAAGGCAGAGGCACACGCAGGGCTGCTTGATCTTAAATACAAAATGTGAAGTCTCCTAAAACAGACGGAAAGGAAGGATGCATTGTGCTCATTTCCTTTGCAGGGTCCATCTCTCAAATGCAATATTTTCATAACCGTGACACTTCAAGTTCACTGCCAGCATTTGATTTAGGACTCAGCACAAACAGTTTTGGGTAAAGAGGAGGGAGGGGATGTGTGCAAAATAAACTGGTCTCTGCAGGGCAAGGGGCTTCAAAGAAGACAAACAAAAAGGAAGAACGAGATGATTAGAAGGGAGTCACGTGACCTTACTGTCAGAGGGTACGCCGTTTTCTCTAAGCAATGAATTATGGGTAACACCCATTTGAATCAAATCTTTTGTCACTTAAATTTTGTAATCAAGCTAAAAGACGCGCGACTGATAAGCCTATTAAAAATAAATGAACAACACATCAGCGAACACAGAACTAAGAGCGTTCACACAAACCAAAGTGTTACTGATCTGCAGCAGTGTCTCTCCTGATCTAACTAGTGAGTATTGCTCCTGTCTAAAGACGACTTCATCTTTCCAGAGACTCCTCCCACTTTGGTTGATGTCACCAGTGGGTGTGGCTCATAGTTCAAATAAATAACTGATAGAACGTCACTTTACAACGACCCAAACATCCATGGAAGTTCACCATTCATTTCTCTAATCGGCCTGTGTGTGACTGGATGGAAGGTGGTAATAATCAGGGGGCTCCCAGGGGACTTCTGTGTTTTACAGAACTTTGATCCGACACGTGAACTTGTTTAGAGGAAGTCATTAACACACAGCCTCCCTGATAGGTTCTATCATACAGAAACACTGCAATTACACCCAAGTTAAACCCAAAAATGTTGTTCAAGGTCATCTAGATAAAGAAGAGGTTTATGTTAAAATAAGGAAGAGAAAGAATACACCTTCATTCAGTTCTGGCATATTTGGAAGAGTCACCAACCGAAAATCTCTAGAATGGTAAATGGCTTGTATTTATAGAGCGCTTTCTACAGTGCAGAACACCCCAAAGCGCTGTACAACACGAACAGTCACTCACCCATTCACACTCACACTCACACACTGGTGGTGATAAACTACGTTGTAGTCTCAGCTGCCCTTGGACACTCTGACAGAGGCGGGGGCTGCCATGCACCGGCGCCCTTCCAGACCCTCTGACCACCACCAGTAGGCAAGTTGGGTGAAGTGTCTTGACCAAGGACACAACGACAATCTAACCCAGCCGGAGCTGGGGATCGAACCGGCGACCCTCCGGTTGCCAGACCGGCCACTCTACCAACTGAGCTAGACTAGACTAGAAATCACATAACAGGATGACCTGGGTCTGAAAAGCTGAACAAACCTCAAGACTTATGGAACAATGTTTGTTGGAAGATCAAGCCCAAATTGAGGACGTTTGGCCATATCAACAGCACTATCGCTGGTGAAAACTAAACACGCCAAATCAGCACAAACATACCATACCAAACTGTGAAGCATGGAGGAGATGGGCTGGTCATTTGGGCTCGTTTGTATTCTGAAGTGAGGCCATCTGACAGCTGACGCTTGGTCTAGACTTCTCACTCAACAGGAAAATGACTTCAAACACAAAATGTCTAAGGAATCAAGGTGACTGAGAGCCCAGCCCTTAACTAGACTGAACTGTTGTGATGAGACGTTAGAAGACCTACAAAATAATAAAAGAATGAACCTCAAGTGGAAGACGAGTGTTTTGAGTTTTAGCTGTTAAGGTGATTCTCTAAGCTACTGAATAAATGAGTGGACCTTGTTTTTCCACAATGCTTCTGAATGTTGTTTTATTTGATGTTAAACGTGAAAAACTGAAATTGAACAAAGAGAAGTGAAACAAAGTATTCGACCTGATTCTTCAATAGGATGAAATCATTTTAAAATATTAAATTCAGTTTGAATTTAGTGACAATCATTTCCAAACAAATACAATGGATTTCAAATTAGACTAATTCAGATTCCATTTTTAAATGCATTTATTTAAGATGAGCAATTCAGATTCAATCTGAACAACCTCAATTCAAATCTAACTTACTCAGATTCAGTTCCTGATGGCACAAAGTTCTGAGTTCTGACTACCCTACAGGAGGGCGTTTGGCTCAGTGTACATGTGGTCATTGTGCTAAATAGAGGTCAGACCAGATGAACTTAGATCACCTTCTACAACAGGTTTGTATGATTCTGCTGTTCCATCCTAGAATGGTTACTGAGTTCACACCTAACAAACAAACTGAAAGGGTTTGATTCAAACAGACAAAACACCACAACACCTGAGTTCCTACGAGTTGCCATTGGGAGGAGTTGGTCACCTATGAAACCAAACTGTGACTAATTAGAGATAGAAACATCCTGAAAGTGGCTGAATTGTGAATAATATAAACTCCCTATTGATGTGCACCTTCAGGGGACTGGACGTTTATGATTCTGTTGGTGGTTTCATCCCATAACCAAGTCAAGCAATCTGAAGTGACACTGACTCTTGTTCATCAAGGCAGAAAATTACACTTACTCAGCTTAAAGAATGCCGATGGGACAATGTCCTATAGATCAGGCTGGGATGTGCAGTCAATAGAGGCCCAGAGGGGGAAGAAAAGAAAAATCAAAAGAACCAATGACATCAAGAGGCCTGTGGAGGATATGTGGACCGTGTGGGCTTGGTACCGGAAAGCTCATAATGAGTCAGGACAGGAAGTTGGTGTCACCCGTGAAGAAAGCCTCCAAAAGCTCCATGATATGACAGGGAAAGGATGGGGGACCTTGTACTCGGGTGACAGAGGGTCTATTGTGTACCCAGGCGATAACAAGGGCACAGTTGAGTGACTGTGGTGGGGGGGAGTTATTAAAAACGCACTGAAACCAAGATCAGATTGGACAAGAATGTGTGAGCTTCTTGGTTTCTGACTAAAAACCCTTAAGGCCCATTTTGGCTTAAAGAATGACATCATGTCTGTTGTATGCTCCAGTAAGAGCTTCCCTCCCATTAGAATCCAGTTGTGATGTTCTGGATGAAATCCTAGAAAGAGTTTGCTTGCGTTGAGTTCATTACCAAATTAATTATGTAAAATTATAAGCAAAAGACAGCTGAACACTCCTCACTTAGGATAGATGGTGGTCATCTTAGCTGCTGCGTATCCTGGCTTGCACGCCCCTTTGCTGAGGTTGCCATACTTGTAAGCCAACTCTGGTGGCCTGAAAATGAGCAGAGAGAGGTATTATTCAGGGACATCGTGACAACTGATTATCAATAACACAGACAAATTCAAAGTGTCAACCCTGGGCTTGTCAAACAATGTCTTGGAGCGATAGGACTGTTGATTGCTTAGGAAGTTGAAGAAGTCAGTAACAACTTTGCGTTTCATGTGTGTGGCCAGACAAAACAGCCAGGGCTTGTTTAAATAATCACACCAGCAGTGCTAAGTCTAGAACCTCCCGATTACTACCACGATCATTAATAACCTGATGGATTCTAGTTCAAATAAACCAAACAGGGAAAAGAGAGTCGGGGGTCTGTGCACTATGTGAGGTCCAAAGTCAGAGCTGGCAGAAGGAAAGGCTTGACTGGAGCGTGTCTGCACATAATTTGAAGCTCTTCTATGCTCATATACTAAACGCATTAGCAGCTTGGCCTGCAGCTGGGAGGGAATGGAATTTAGATGGAATCAAATCTTCGGATACTTTTCCCTCAGTCAGGTTACAGGGTTATTATAGTATTAAGCACTGTTCAATGGGAGTGTTCAACATTTTCCAGCACCTCACATTGGTGATGGTTTAAACACATATGAATACATATTTATTCTCAATTATTTCACTTCTTTGTCTCGTAAAAGTAAATGTTTTCATTTAAAACTCCTTTTTGTTACAGTTTCAAATAGAGATGTGCTGGTTCTGATTCTGAAGGCCGATACCGATCACTGAGTTTTCTACCTACAGATAACACTTTTAGCTTATTTTGATAAATCCTAATGAACTACAATTATCAGAATGTGTTTTTAATTCATTTCTGATACGAGTCTGAGTTCACAGACCAAGAAAGATGTCAGATGTTTTATTGCTACTTGGCGATGGTGCGTTCACAGACAAAATTAAAATCTACTTTTTGAGTCTCAGAATGGCCGATCACTGATCAATCTAGTGATGTGTATTCTGATCACCAGCAGACTTTCAGGTGAAACTTCACAAACACCTTATTAAGAGCTGAACTGAATACACTACGTTAAAATTCAAACACTTTTAAGACCTTTGGGGTTTCCAGCAAACCATCTTCTAAACTCATCAAAACCAAGATGCTGATTTCTTCTTAGACTTAAAGATCACACTTCAGACAATAAGAAAATACATATTTCTTTCTGGACAGTTGGCTAAAAAGAACCACCATAGTTTTTAGGCCAATGTAACAGTTTTGCTGAAAAGGCATTTCTGAGGAAAACGTGTTGAATGGATGCAGACATGTTTCCTGGACTCATCAGATGATTTTTGTTGTTTTATTTGTTGTTGATTTAAAAGAGATAATTGTTACCCTGCAGTTCTGCAAACAGGTGATATAATAATGGTGTTTTTGTTACATCAACAGTATAGTGCTGCCATGAATAGTCATCAGAATCGATGACGTTGATGGCGTTTTATCAGTTATTTATCTCAGTAAAGACCACACCCACTGGTGACACTGCTCAAAGTAGGTGGGATCTCTAAAAACAGAAAGCTGTCCTCTGACCAGGGAATTATAAATAAATACTGTATTGACCCAAATATATGACAAGGTTTATTTTATTGAAAATAATGTGAAAATGTGGGGTCGGTCTTATAATCGAGGTCATTACACAACCACACCAGCAGAGGGCGCCAGCGTTTTGTAAAAAGCAAAGCCGATGCCGACCGGAGCAGACTGGATTAAAAGTGGCGAGTTAACAGACAATCGAGGCAGAGTTACAATGCACATTTTAAGATAATGGTCAATGCAGCAGAGGCATCAAACAGCTGACAGGCAGTCAGGAAATATGGAGTTATGAGTGAAATGTCTGAAGATGGGACTATGGGAGGAGACGGGACGACTGTGTGAGCACAGCTGATCAGTAAAAGCCTCATGCAGACTTTTGATTTGACATGTCATGAGCAAAGTTCTGACAGTTTTCATTACTCTGGTATTTTTTTGCTTAGTTTTTGTATTGTTAGTTTCTTTAAAAAGTGATTTTTTTTTTTCCTGAAGATTAGTCTTGGAAAGAGGGATCGTCTTATAATCGGGGTCGTCCTATACGGTAACTCCTAAAATGCCACTTTAAAACGACTAATATCCTTTCATAATGCCATAGTTATTAAGTGATCGAGTTGCATGACTGACTCATTTGCTGATTTCAGATTTAATTAACCAATAGCAGTTTCTGTTAGTCTGTGTGCAAAATGGATAGGTGTGCATGTGAATAAAGCATGAGAACCTGTTGTAAGTCATGAAACACACACACACACACACACCACTCCGACTGTATGAGCTGTGTGTAAACGAACACTGTGAGATGACTGCATGAAGGCAGGAGCTGGAAAAGGATCTTCCAATCACAGTTTAGAGCCAACGTGTCAAACTAATTCAGGGAACTACATCAATATCTACTGATACGCTGACAAAATGACAGCTGCATAAAGATCTACTGAAAAATGTCCTCACCCTGACAAACACCGTCATCAGCACACAAATTACTCAAGCTACTACTCAGACCACCTACCGTATATCTTCTGCATGAGTGTTTAACACAACCTGTTTCTTTAAATCAGTGTCCAGTGTTTGCATTTGTATGTTTTACCAGTCAGTACGACTTGTATGAGTCAGTTTGGGGTTTTTTATACACAGACATGGCCCAGCGTTTTAGCTGCGTCTCAAATGTTGTTTTGTGAACTTGTGAGTTCAGGGAGTTTTTGTAAAAACAAAACAAAAATCTCATTGTTTCAGGATTTTTGTACAGAATAATCTGAAAGAATAATTTACTGTAAAAAAGCAGATTTTCATTTATCATCTGAACTGTGGGTGTGTGCTGAACCAATGGGGTTCGATGAGAGTCTGTCAGATCAACATATATATTACTTGGAAAATAAGTATTACTGTGTTACTGTGATCACACACAAACACCAAAGTAACCAAAAGTTCACTTTTTTCTTCTACAGGTTTTGCTGCATCATCCAAGAGAAACAGCTGGTATCTCCTGTGGATTCAGGATCGGTCAAAATTAATTTACTCAAAGTTTTTGTAGCAGGGTGTTGCACTTTGTAGACAGTCCCTAGACACTCCTCTCAGCAGCAGCTGCATATTGAAATCTAAGTGATTTGTTGAACACAAAGGAGACAAAATCTGACCCAAATGGATCCTGTAGGGCTGGGGTGGGGAACCTACGGCCTCTGGGTCGTATCCGGACCTCTTTATCAAGCCCGCTACGCAATGTCAAATAAATAATTAAACTCAGAGTGAAAAATGATCAACAACCAATGGTGTTTCTCTGATGAAATCGACAGTAATTCATACGTATATCCAAGCTGAATTACTACGCTACTGAACGTGCTGCTGCTGCAGCATCAACTAAACAGTCTCATGCTAAATGCTCAAAAATTAGCTGCTAATTTGTCATTGATCTGCAGCAATGTCTCCTAATCTGACTAGCCATGAGTGTTGCTCTGGTCTGAGGACTACTTCCTGTTTCTAGAGATTAAACCCACTTTAATTTATGTGTAATTTAAAGCTGCAGTCTGGAGTATTTTTAATGTATCAAAGTTTTATAAATGTTTCAAATGATAGTTCAGATCTAAACTATGATCTATGGGTAGAATTCCACAACATTTCTTATTCTTCTGAAGTCCCTCCTTCCTCCCATAGATCCCTATGAATTCACACTGACTGGCAAATTTTTAAGCCAATAGAATTGGAGTTTCTGCATTGTAGGCTGTCAGTCAACATGAATGCACATCGCTCACACCTGTAAAGTCGGATTCGTGCACAGGACGCTCCGTGTCTTCCTGTTTACAGTGGCCATACCGAAGAGAGTGGTCATAGAGAGTCAGAGCAAACTTCTGTTAAAAAGTTATCCATTCCTCAGCTACTGAGGGCTACATCAACTTCAGAAAGAAAAACAAATTAATGTCCAGCCAATAAACTTGGTGAAAAATGCACTAGAGTGTTGTGCGTGGACAATAGTAGAGGTGGGGTTAGAGGAGTGGGAGGGGGGGAGAAGGGATGTTTTGGGAGGGGCCTTGGGACGTTGGATTCAAAATATTCTCTCTCAAATTCTCCAGACAGCGGCTTTAGGTGTTAAATGATGTCATTTGTACTGTAACTGTACACTAATTTAAGAGCCTTCCTGTCGTAAACAGTCATTAATTATACACAGTAAGTGCAGAGGTGGTATTACACTGTGTGTGTGTGTGTGTGTGTGTGTGTGTGTGTGTGTGTGTGTGTGTGTGTGTGTGTGTGTGTGTGTGTGTGTGTGTGTGTGTCTGACTTGCAAGTCTTCAGTCAAACGTTCCCACTGAGACATGCTGTAGCTAACTGCAGCTTAGCTGTGGTGCATTCACTGCTGTCTGGTTTTAGAGCATTGGACCATGTGTTTCTGGTCTCCTGCTCCTAAACTGGACTAAACCTTTCCTGTTTCTTTAACATGTTTCTCATTTGAAAGGCTCCTTCAGATTTGACTGTGGACTGGGACTTTCAGGCTCATGAACTGGGGAAGAAGGTTGTTTAAGACACACGAGTCACTGATCCAGCTGTGAGTGGTTTGAGGTGTATTCCTCCTAACTTGGTGCTCTACATCTCTAAATCACTCTCATGTGTAGAAAGAACATCACTCCAGAAGTTTGTTCAGGTGAAACTTTACAAACTTAAGTCAAGGTGCCATTTTTAAAGAAACCAGGATTTCTCCTGTAACCCTTCCAAACCAGCCATACTTCAGGTTTTTAAACGTTGTAGTTTTCTAGTTTGTGTAATGTCTCTGAGCATTGACCCGTCACCTTGGAGTGAACTTTCTGGGATGTCCACTCCTATAAATACTATTAGACGTAAATAATCCATCTCTCTGTACCAAAATGGACTCTTAACAGTTCAAACTTTGAGCAATCAAATGACTGAAATGTGACTTTTTATGTGAAACTCTGAGACTCGAGCTGAAAGCCTGAATTAAAAAACACATTTCTTCATCACCATCACAGAACCCGGAATCTCCTGGTGCAGTTTTAGGTTTTGTTATAGTGATTAAGAGAAGAAAGCCTGGATATGTTGAACAGGCTTTGTGGTAAAACTCCTCTGAAGAGGGTCAGATGATGGTTTTGATTTTGTCCCGATGTGTAAAACCATTCATCTGAACAAGATCTACTGTGACTCAAAGCATCCCTTTGTTTTATAAGAGATACAACTGTTCTTTAAATTAAAGGTTAAACATGTTTCATTCAGTGTATGATGGAGTATAGGTCAACTTGAGTCATTAGATAAATGTTTACTAGTAAGTAATATACTCACAGTTTTGTTTCCAGCTGCAGCAGAAAGCCCTGTTTATCATACACTGCAAAATAAACAAAACAAGAAGTACAGATGAGTACACAGAGCCCATGTAGTGAGACATCTTTACTGGGGGCGTTTACGTAGCCATTATCTGAAGCTCAGTGGCTGTGGTTGGAAACACAATGTATGACCTTCACAAGGAAAACAATGCAACAAATTAAAAAGGAAAAAGCATTAGGTTTAGGATTTGTGACAAGCAAGCAAGGTTAGGGAGAGGGCAGCCAAAACCATCTGTTGAGATTAAAAAATAAAAAAAGCCATTAGAAAATAAGTTAGAGAAGATCACCTATGGACATCCAGTAGGTGTTTGGTGAAGCACTGAGGTAGAAGACAGAGGAGCACAAACACTCAGGAGGAAATCCATCTGAGCTCTAATGGTTTCTGTTTGTGGGATTTCACTTTCTACTACAGGCTTACATTTACAACGTTGCTTAAACCAGTAAAACAAAGCGAATGCATTAGAATGACAGAAATAAGTTAAATATAATCAATTTAAATTAGAAACAGTGTAGAGCTACTCCTGCAGATGTGGATCTTGTCTTCAAAGGCAAGCTGGAGAACAAAGATGAAGAAAAGAATGGTGGGAATGTGTGACAACAGATTAGGAAAAAAATGTCAGTGCTGGCTTGGAGAGTGGTCGCTTGCAAGAGGCAAAAGGAATGTCTTTATGAATTAAACTCGAGAGTAAAAAAGCAAAAAGCAGCCATGGAGCAAGAGAAAGTAGCTTGATTTGTTAATTACTGCATTTAACTGAAACCAAAGTTCGCACAGCAAGAAAGATGATCAACAGAAAACAGGATTGTGCAGCACAACGCCTGCTGACTGAAGGTTATTGAGACAGGACAGCAGAGGGCAGTGTGGAGTTACACTGGAGCTGCATGAAGGATGACGAGAGGATGTTGAACTCAACTGATGACAAAAACTGAACTTTACACATTAGAGATACACAGCAGTTAGCAAACCAACCATCTAATGAAAATATAGAGATGTTATTTAAACAGTTGCCACTAATAAAGTGGAGCTCAGAGGTGAACCTTTCACTGGGTTAAGAGGGTCTCAAGGAATACCTGATTAAATCTACAGCGGGGATTTTACCATTACCTATCTGCTACATGTGTTTTTACATAAATGTCTAGTGAAAAGAAACCCGTCAAAATTCTAAATATGTAAATACCACTCATCGCGCCCAGTTGTGGGATGTATGGCATGCCAATTTAACACATAATATACAAACTCTTTAAATCAGAAATCCACAGGTAGTCCTTTCTTAGATAAAGTGAACTATTCAGTCAATAATAAGTGTCATTTTAGACATTATAATCCTCAATTATTCCAGATGTCTCTGATATCATTTTTAATATTCAAACAAAACAAAAAAATGAAAAACATTGTAATTTGTGAAATCATCATTAAAAAAACATTGACTTAACAACAAGCACCAATAGAAATAGAAATATCTACTAAAACTTGGTAAAGTATCCATGGGCTTCTTGAAATATGCTGTAAAATTAAATGGTAGCTATACATAATACAGCACAGTACTTACAAGGGTACATACAGGGTGAGTACAGGGTACTTAAAGGGGTACATACAGGGTGAGTACAGGGTACTTATGGTGGTCTATATAGGTATACGCACAGGGTAAGTATGGGGTACTTATGGGGGTACATACAGAGAACTAATGGGGTACATACCGGGTAAGCACAGGGTAGCCATGGGGTACATGCAGGGGTATATAGAGGACACTTATAGGGATAAATACATGGTATTTATGAACATATGTACAGGGTAGTTATGGGGGCGCACGCAGAGTACTTCAAGGGGTATGTACTAGGGGTGTGTGATACGTATCATTTTTCAATAATATCAAAATTCCTATTTTGACAAGGAGGCAGATGGCATTATTAAAGTGATAATATGCAACTTTTTCATATTTTTAAATCTTTTCCTTGAGCCAGTCTGTGCTAATCTGACCCTTTACAGGGTTAATGAAAAGTCACTTAGCCCCATCTGGTGATTAGAGCCGGAATACCACGATTGCAAGATCTCCGTCGCCGTCACGGTACCCAGGAAGTCACGTGACTCACGAGGGTTAGGCTAACTCAATGTGGCTAGCTGTTATGCTAGCGCTGGAGTGTTTTTAGCTCATGATTCCTGATTTTTTTCAATCTCTCCCTGCTTGAACACGGCTGATTTCTATGAAGGAGTAAATAACCGCTCCTGTAGAAAACTATGTGGGGTGAGGAGACATTTCAACAGTTAGATTTAGCAGTTTAGAAGCAAGAACTATGGGCTACTTTATTTAATGCAGTGATTTAAAATGGACACCAGAGGGCGCCCAAAACAAGCAAGACTGCATATTATCATTTTAAGTATTTACCCCAATTGGCAATAGTACAAAAAAAAAAACCATGAAACATATTCTTCACATGGTGCTACATATAGGTCATACTAGTGGGTCTGCTGCTCCAAGTCAAAGCAGCTTGATGTCAGTAGAAAGTCAGACAAACTTGCTAGCAATCTGTTGAGCGCTCACTTGAGTTAGCATTAGAGAGGCTAATTATTATTGCTTATTATAACTAAATGCTTACTCCCTCTGCTGTCCATTAGCCTAGATAGGCTGGCACTAGCATTGGAGAGGCTAGTCATTAGCTGCTAGTAGACTAGCTGCACCATAAAATCTGCCATCTATGGCAAACAGTGGCTACAGTGAAAGACGGAGCGACAACAAACCCGTTTCACCTTCTCTGGACTAACTGCTGACTGTAGGATGAGGGAAATGAAAAGCTTTAGGGGTCTGGTAAACCCACAGCAGCAGTGGAGATTTATTAGTTTACGTATTATTCAGCAGAAGGAAATATCATATTATAGAATAAACAGGTAGAACACAAGGCTTTATTTAGGTTATTAAAATTTTCTTATCAGGAAAATAGCAAAAATATTATCATTTTTTGTCAATATTGAAAACCCCTAGTATTTACCGGTTACTTTTAAAGGCACGTACAGGGTATGTAAAGGGCAATTATGGGGGAAAGTAAAGGGTATTTATGGGGGTGTATAAAGCTAATTAAAGGGTTAAATACTGAGAACTTAAGGTTGTACGTTCAGGGTAATATAGCATACTTACAGTAGTACGCGCAGGGCAATTACAGGGAACTTATGGCAGTGGTTCAGGCCATCTGGTCTTTAGAGTGTACTTGTGCCAAGTCACTTTGTTATAGACCCTGTGCACGAGAAAATGCTAACTTCCGGGTTTGAGACCAGATGTGCTATCTTTCGTTTCCTGTAGCTGTATTTGACGGTAAATCCTTACTGCGAAGATGGACTACAGAATCATGTCCAAATTACGAAAAGGAAAGGATCGGGTTAAAAAAAGGTTGTTGTATATCAGAGGTCGCGCTAAACTTTTTGGTTTTCCGTCATTTTGACTGACAGGGTTTAAAAAATCCGGTCATAATCTATTTTTATCCGTCACTTATTAATTTTAAAAATTATAATAATTACATTTTCAGTAGCATTATTGCTCAAACACCGGGCCCATTTAGCACATAAATCCATAGGATTAGACTCTAAATTAGTCGATCAGCCAGTCATCAGATAGACATTTCTAAAAACTCCGTTTGGAGTCGAGCGCCTCGCAGCGAGGTGCAGCTCTGTGCGCTCGACAGGACTCTGATTACAGAATATTAACGTTCATTATGAGATCATGAGAGACAGTGAGAGAGGGATGAGGGGTTCACATATTTTTCATTGAGATACTCAGGGGAAAACCTGGCGCTGCTGTTAAATGCGGACTTCCTCGCGTTTGGAGTCCAGTTCTATGTGCGCTCGGCTCGCGGAGCAGATTTTGCGTGTCAACAAGCCTCCACAGCCTATGAACGCTACTCTGAGGGCGCATTACAACAGGAAGTGTAGTTAATCCATATCTGATCGCGCACTGAGCACCGGATTGCAAAGGGGCGTTTGAGCGGTTCGGGTCTGACACCTGATGGCGGACCAGTGTTCTTCTGCTGCAGAGCGCAGGACGTCTGGATCACAGGTCTGCGCTCAGCAGCACAGAACCTCAGTCTGGGCTGCAGGTATTGGTGGAGATGCTGCACTATTTCTGCATCCTTGGTTCGAATTATTAGAGGGGACAATTCAGTGATTTCCTATGACGGTATGGACGGGCAGGCTCGTGCGCAAACCTGTCAGAATGACCGGCGCCCTTCAGATCTTTCCGTCAAAGTAAAAAAAAAAAACGGTTAAATACGGGAAATTTCCGGTTAACGGGACCCCTGCTATATATTAAGATTTACGATGGGGAAGGTTGTGAACACCTCATCTCTCTCTCTCATGAAATCATAATGAACGTTAATATTATACAGAGTCCCGCAAAGCGCACAGAGCTGTGCCTTAGCTGCTGCTGCGCTGCGCTCCACTCCGGAGAGTTTTTATTTCTATATGATGACTGGCTGATGGACTAATTTAGTGTCTAATCCTATGGATTTATGTGCTAAATGGGCCCGGTGTTAGATCAATGGAATAGGAACCGAGCGATCTGCAGCTTCTAAACAGGTTCTCCAAACCGCGACCGTCAGCGGAGGATTACGCAGCATGTAAACAAACCGTAAAAAAGCCACAGCATATACACAAATAATTTACGTTGGTAAGGGTCTCAAACTATAAGTATTGACGATGGGGAAGGTTGTGACTTACCTTCAAAATTAGATAAATCCTGCGAAATATAAAATTTGAAGCCTTTCTCTCGTTTGCTCTTTGGTGCAGGGGAAAAACGATCAACAAGTCGGTGAACATCATCAACAGAAATATTAGGCAAATGCCCCAGACATCTAGAAGAATTTAAATCGCCGCTTAGTCCACTCATTTTGTCGACTTCTTCGGGAATACAAGACCGTAAATAGGGTGCGAGAATAGGCGAGAATATCAAACCGGAAATAAAACACTGGACAGGAGTCTTCCCACCGGAAGTAGCATATGCTAACGTGCACAGGGTCTATTGTGTCCTTGTGCAAGACACTCCATCCACGTGGCCTGTGTGTGAATGTTGGTGTGGTCAGAGCCAATGGCCCAATATGGCAGCCTCCCTTCTGTTAGGCTATCCCAGGGCAGCTGTAGTTACAAATGTAGTTTACCACCACCAGAGTACAAGTGAGTATGTGCGCAAAAATGGTTCATCTGTGAAGCGCATTGAAATTTCCACAGAAAGAAAGACGACATAAAATCGAATCCATTACCCACTGTGGGAAGCTACAGGGCTATTCTTTTCTAACTTGTCTGTGTACATACAAGGTTCTTATTGGGGTACGCACAGGATAGGTACAGGGTATTGCAGGGGTATGTACAGAGTAAGTACAGGAATACGTACAGGGTACTTGTAGGGTAAATACAGGAAACTTGTGGGGGTACATATAAGGGGAAGAGGAGGGAAAAGGGGAAGTGATTTGTGGCCACATACGTATATAACTCAGTACAATGTGGTGGAATCTGTTCTCTGTATCTGACCTATCCCTAAGGAGCAGAGGACAGCAATTTTAATGGCGCCTGGGAGGCAGTTGGGGGTTTAGTATTTTGTCCGAGGATACTTAAACACATGGCTTGGGCCTGGGATTGAATCCTGCCCTCCTGATCAGTGAATGACGTCTCTTCCCCTGAGCCATAAGGGTCAGCTCAGTAAGCTTAGATGATTATTTACAGGATAAGTACAGGGGTACATACATGGTAATTGCAGGGGTATTTACATGGACAATACATGGTACTTACTGGGGTATGTACAGGGTACCTGAGGAGGTACATACAGGGCACTTATGAATGTACATGGTACTTACAAAAGCACATAGAGGGTATTTCCAGGGGTATGTACAGGGTACTTAGGGTACTTCTAGGGGGTACATACCCTTGCAGGTACCCTGTACATACTCCTGTAAGATTCCAATATGAAGCCCCATAAGTCCTAGACTATAGTATGTATTGCTACCAATCCAAGTTATTATTATTAATAATAATACATTTTGATAAGTAAAAAAATTATTTTGCTTCAATATGAACGGTGAAGTGAAAATTAAAACTAGTAAAAATGAGGATATCTGAAATGGAAGCTTATTCTAGTGAACCCTGTTTTAGAGCTCCACAATGTTCATTATAGAACTGATGTAATTTGTCCTGGAAAGAATGACGTGATAAATCAGGAACATTTGGGGGATTTTCCTGTCTGTAAGAATGAAATGCTTCATGTCTAATCTGATAAATGCTAAAACATCCACAAACATTTTTCTCCCCTTGGATATCTGAGCCATTTTGAATATTTATTCCCATCTGACTTTGAAACTGAACCTCCACAGCTAGAGATCAGCTGAACCAAGATTTTATTGTTCTTGAAGAAAATGGTTAAAGAGAGATTTCATATAATAACTGCAGTTTCAATGAAAATGGGTTAAAAATAATGACAAGGTGGGGGTCCTCATGTCTGTGCGTCCTTTCGGGCCTCAACATGACTAAATCCACCTCTGATGGGGCTGCTGCACCATCCCAGTATTATAAAAGACTTTGCCCTGTTTTTACTGTGGAGAAACAGAGAGGAGGTTGAGTTTCAGCCTGCAGGGCTGCAGATGTACCTGAGCTTACTATTCGTCCACCGATGATGTCGTTTTCCATCTCTGAAACACAAAAGGGTCATTTAGCACTATTTGAAGAGGAATTGAAGAGGAATTGGCTTAAATCAAGCAAATAAAAGTTGTCAGACATTAAAGAACAAAGGAGGGAGAAATTAAAGACATAAAAATGAGTGGCTTCCATCCTCAGAAGCTGAATTATAATTCTTATCCTCAGTCTAATTCAAAGGCTGAACGCTCCAATGAAGTGGAAAATTAACAGCAAGGAACCTTTATTGTGTTCATGTGGTGGTTTTACAAAGCAAATGAAGATACAGTGGGTAAATTAAGTTTTGAACATGTCACTAAACTTCTAAGTAAATATATTTATAAAGGTTTTAGTGACATGAAATTCTCAACCCATGCATGGGAACCATCAATGTGTATACATGAAGTTATGTGTAATAAAATGGAACAACACTGGGAAAATGATTAAAGACTCTTATTGAAATGTATTTAATACTTGGTCCAAAAGCCTTTGTTGGTGTAACTGGGATTTTGGTCCATTCTTCCACACAAACAGTCTTCAGACCCTGAAGGTTCCTTTAGTTCTGTCCATAGATGTTCTCTAGGATTCAGGTCAGCTGATTGGGCCGTTCTAGCAGCTTGATTTTCTCTCTGTAACCAGTAGAGAGTTTCTTGGCTGTTTGGGATCATTGTCCTGCTGAAACATCCTCCTGGTTTCTTCTTCCTCGTCCTGTAGATGGCAGCAGGTTTTTATCCAGAATGTTTTGCTACATTTTTTCATTCATCCTTCCTTCCTTATATGAAGTGTTCCAGAGCCATATGTGAGGGAGCTCTTTGGTTTTACCCATCATGACATGTTCCTTTTGTGAGACTGACCCTTTTTAAAGCAGCTGAAGCAGCTGATATTGATTGTAACAGGAAAAGACTCCAGCTTTCCGTGCCTTTTTTCACCTTCCTTCCTTCATGTATTTGATATTTTTCCCTGTGTCATTCTATTTTATACACATAACTTATTGTATGGACATAAGACACACCGATTGCTTTCATGTGTGGATTAGATGGGTTGTTTCTGACATGTGGTGAGAATTTCATGTCAATAGAACCTTTAGAGACAGATTTACTTAGAAGTTGATGATGTGTTCAATACCTGTACCTGCTGTATGTTCATAAAGACTGAATTATTGAGTGAACACAAAGCAAAAAAACTTTATGCAATAATAATACCAGTGTTAATAGTGACAATTAAAAAGTACCGTATTTGCTCGCATATAAGATGAGGTTTTTTTCATTAAAAATCATTTTAAAAAGGGGGGGTCGTCTTACTATCGCGCCCCAGCAGGGGGCGCATGCTTTAGTTCAAACGGCAGAAGCGGCACCAGCAGGAAGCAGCTCTTAGACGTCCGCTCCACCTCAAAGTTACAGGTCCACTGAGGAATAAAACACCTGATGGCAAAGTCCAGCTCCAGCTTCTGGCGTTTTCAGACTAGTTTGGGGTTTTGGTTCGGTCCGGTTCTGGTTAGTACGTACGGAGCCGACACCTTCTGTCGGACCTCGGTGATTTGGAATTAATGGACCCGCTGCGGCAGCAGTGTTTTCAGCGTGAGCTCTGTACAGGTGAGCGCGTCGCTCGATTCACACACGCATTCTTCCTCAAGCCTGAAAAACACCTGAGAATCCAGCGCTGCCTGGCGTCCACAGACAGGACCCGTTTCTGAAGCTGCGCGCGCGCACACACACACACACACACACAGTCTCAGTGAGAGAGAGAAGAAGAGAGGGAGAAAATAAAGCTCAGTAGTGAAGTCGCTCGCTTTACAACGGCCGTCCCAGAACCTCTACCTGTAATTCTGTTCACTGCAGCACCTTTAGTCAGGACTACAGTTTCCTCTTCTGCTTCCCTCTCTGTAAACACAAGGGGTTAACACTAATATAAAATCATTACCTACCAACATCTACAACCATTACCCACCAACAACAACGACACAGAACAAAGATCAGGTCCGGCAGAACACAGCAGCAGCTACACACAACAACAACGCAACATAAGGTGCACAGACAGCAACAAACAAAACCAAAAGTTTGTGTCTACTCTCATACCTGTGATGTGTTTCTTATCAGCAGAAAACAAACAACACACAGCGACCACATCAGACTACATACACACAAAAAACACCAATCTTCTTAGGCCAGAGTACAGGACAGGAAACATGACAAGAGTGTAGCATCCCTCTAAGTTCAGCCATTATACAATTAGTTTTATATAAAAATAAAAACTGATGACTTTTAATGACAAATTACTGCAAAAACATAAGAATCTCCCATTTTGTAATAAATGACCAGAGAACAGATCCAATGCTGTTCATCTAGATAGAAATGAGAAAGCATGAGGATGAACAGTACAACAAGAAACTCCAAAATGTAAACTTGTGTTCTTTGGCAACAGAGCGTCAGCGCCACACATACGTCCTCCACGAGGGACCTGGAAGATCCAATTAGTAAACCTCAACTGCTGCAGCTGAAACTGTATCAGTAGATCGCTGCACCTCCGAGAAGAGAGAAGGCGGTCCCTGATGCTGAAAACAGAGCTGGGCTGAAGAATATTTATGACACACTCCTTCAACAGCTGCTGGGCTCAATGCTAATGAGAATCGGAGCAAAGCCTTATGAGAGGCAGCATCAACACACACTCGTATTCATTTCAATATTTTCTTGAGCTACTGCAGATGTGCTCATAAAATTGCAGACTCTTAAAATCGGATCCTACTTTAAATAAACTGGGTCAAAGGTTAGGTCCTGCCTGTTACTGCAGTGAGTTAAAAATATGATCACTTCCTGTGCAAAGAGGTCGGTCAAATTATTATTTTATGATTTATATCGAGGGGGGGGGGGCACACTTTAATGTCGGGTTGTCAAAAACCCATGGAGAAAATTTTATGAAAGTTATCCATCTTTGTATGGGATCAAATTTCCGATATGAGTCTCAAAATATATGGTTCTGGATTTTTACTCAAATAAATGTTAGGTGGGACCCATTTTCACAGACTTCTCCCTGACTGTTTGTATCCTGATGATGTCTTGTTCCAACCAGATGGAGCAACATCTCATACAAGCTGCAGAACACGACAACAACACCCAGAGGATGTGGTTCCTGATTCATAAAAAAAGGATGAGCGGGACCACAAAGTCCAGACTGAAATCCAACGGACAACAGCGTGGGATTCCCCAAATGAGAAAGCCTATGAAGGGCTAACAGGAAAATTCACTGAGGAGAAACTGAAGGCAAAAATCCAGGATGGCTGGTAAAATGACTCAGTGAAACGGAGTTTGAGTGAATCATAACCGTCTAAGAGCCTTCTGCAGGGAAAACAGCTCCAATCAACCTGACTCGGGTGAAATCAGGTATCATAAAGTCCAGAATCATAATATGGTCCCATTCAATGCACAGAGATATAAAGAAGAAACTTTTAGAAAACCATTAGAAAGCTCAAGCAAAGCTTTTCAACCAGCTGATACCAACGTCTGGCCATTTTTTCTGCCCACCTAATGCACAAAAACACAGCTACTCACATGAATACAAGCTGAAAACAGCACAACCAGGACACCAAATAAACATTCTTCATAAAAAATCTATTATTGATCATCTGTAATAACTGACACTGATCACACTAAATCCTGATGTTCTGACATAACGCTGAGAAAACCTGCTGCTAATGGCTGCTGTCGAGGAGGACCAGAACATGTTTATTTACGTAATTCCTGCAGAAGTCAAAACCGTCAACATGAAAGAGGCTGAGAGACGGATCAGATGGGATCCTTTAGTCAGACAGAAGTCTGGCTGTGCTGCAGAGGGCTGGGGACACATGTAGGCATTTCCCTTTGCTTTAAATCAAATAACTGGTTAAAATAAAATGTCATGGCTGGATTCAACATAAAATATGCTTCACCACGACCAAACTCCAGAGTCTCAGGGTGGGGGAAACTTTTTTCATTTCATCTGCTTCCTTTAGTTTAGGGTGAAACAGTAAAAGTAAACAAAAATAAACAGATTCGAATCTCAAAAGATATATTTTTTCTTATAGTGATACCGTGCAGTTTTGCTTGTCTTGGCTCCCCCTGGTGTCCGTTTTAAATCACTGTTGTAAGAACGTTAGCGCCATTGTTTCTGCTCAGAAACATCTAAATCTGTTGAAATGTCTCCTCAGCCTTCACTGCTTTCTACTGGAGAGGTTCATCACTCGTTCAAAAAAAATCAGCTGTGTTCAAGCAGGGAGAGATGGAAAAAAATCAGGAATCATGAGCTAAAAACACTCTGGTGCTAGCATAACAGCTAGCCACATTGGGTTAGCCTAACCCTCGTGAGATACGTGACTTTATGAGATTTCCGGGGCACCAGACCGGCGAATGAGAACAAGCAAATGCTGTATTCTGGATCCAAGCAGCAGATGGGCTGAGTGACTTTTCATTAACTCTGTAAAGAGTCAGATTAGCACAGACTGGCTCAAGGAAAAGATTTTTAAAATATGAAAAAAATTGCAAAGTATGCTTTTAATAATAAAAAATGTTGCTAATTCAGTGAAGCAAAGCCTGAAGGCGTTTAAAAGCCTGGTTGGACTCAGGATTCCTCATTAAAATTCAGTAAACAAGAACCCCATTCTGGTTAAAGCAAACAGATTTACAGGAACAAACAACTAAAGCTGCTGCCCTGCTGACATTTTGAGAACAGATGAACTCTAATCTACTGTGCAGCTCAGTATGTGCCAGATACAAACATCTGGTAGGGCTTCCAAAAAATGGCCTTCATATCACGGTGGATAAAGCTGAGCTCGTGTTTTCTTCAGTCTGGAACAAACAGTTATACAAGTTTTCAAAACTGAAGGAGTCTAAAGTCTGGGAAAACTTCATGATAATGAAAAAAAATGAGGTTTTCTACCCGACCACAGCAGGACAAACGTGATGAGCACAAGTTGTTCAATGAACTCCACTTACATAAACATGAACCACACAAACTAAAAAAAAGCCTGCAAAAATAGGGAAAAACCTAAAAACTTTAAAGCACTTTTATGGTTTTACAGATGTTTTTACTTCTGTTTTTCATTAAAGTCTTTGTCAGGATAAACTGAAATGTTTTCTATGGACATTATCTTATAGTGTGCTTATACAATCAAAACAAATATTTCACTTTGTCCCAGAAACGTTACCAAATAAGTTTCTGTTCATTCCAAGAAAATACCACATGAAAGTTCAAGCATTTCCAGCCCCTGTAGGAACCTGCTTCCTGTTCTGTGCACATTTAGTTATGTAGTTAATGTTAATAGGCAAGTGAATAACATTTAAATCCTGGAAATAAGTAAATTATCAATATTGTATAATGTTTACAATTTATAATACAGCACACTTATAGCTGAAATCTGCCTATGTTTTAATCATGATCAGAACATTAGAAATACTTGTGGATATATTTGACTTTATTCTGCTGAACAACCAGGTGGTTTAAATAATAAGAGCTTTATTTAATTTGTCATGCTGTAGTAGCTTCTTTACACTAGTTTACATTTTAACATCCCACTTGTGCTGATGAAGTCTCTACAGTCAAAATCCTGATCAAACAGAGGAAAGTCCTCTATAAATTCCTGTTTTACCACAGATTCTTGGTCACAACTTTAACAAGCTTAAAATATCTCACCAACTTCAAAAATAATCCTCCCTCACAGGAGCAGCCATGTTTGTTATCAGCCAAGTCCACCCACTGACTTCTGACAGATAAAATTAATTCATGAGGATCAGCAGCACAGACACAGACCGCGACATAAATAAATCAAGAAATCATTTATGACGTATTTATTTATTTATTTTAAATAATAATGACACATTAAAATTATTTATTTAATGTTTTATTTAATGCTTTATTCACTTATTGAATTGTGTCACTTTTTGCTTTCCATACTGCAAAGCTTTCAAGACTATTAAAAAAGGAAAAAGCAATGATTCACAAACGTCCTGAAGTCTGTTTGCTGAACAGAGCTGTGAGATCTGGAAGTTTTAATATAAAGAAAAATGTTCTGGGAAAAGTTCTAACTAAAACTGAATATTGGTTTATTTTAATCTTTAACAGCACCTGGACATGTTCTGGTCTGTGGGGGAAAACCAGATTGTCATTTATATCACAGTACTGGAGGTTAGGTTATCTGTTAAATGCTCAGTTACTAACATATTCAATAGCTTCTGTCCTATCTATCACGCTCCACCAAAACCATTTTTAACTGATAAAGTGAAATCTTTTGGACCCACAGTCCCTTTTACCTCCATCACACCCACAGACTTTTAATCTGAAAACACATAAACACAGTTAGATTAGGACTGGGAGGCTGGTGAAGGATGCAGTTTTAGTAGAAGCTAATAAAACTGTAAAATGTGTCATGCTTACAGATTTGTAGCTCTCCCTGAGACCGCAGCTGAATCCACAGATCTAATAAACCGTTCTTACTTCCACAGGTGTTTGTAATAACTCCATGTTGTGTAACAGAGCAGAACAGCAGAGAGGAGGCCAAGCTAACAGGGAAATGTTTAGCTCAGTATCATCCTGACTGGTCCTGGGATCAGTTCATTTAAACTGACGACAAACAGCCTCGGTTCACTCGCACGCTGAAAACAATAACCTTAATAATAACATTAAACAGATGATAAAACAGAGCATCGGAGCCCCTCTGATTTGTGAAGTCTGATTAAACATTTTTAGTTTAAATTCTAAAATATCACGTTCAGAACACAAGGAGGAGAAAGATCTCACCAAAAACCATAAACTTTACACAGGCTGGCCTTCTTTCTACTCAGGATGTCAAAACATCCCGTTTGTTTTCACTGTCAGTGACCCCCACAATAACGCCAACAGGAGCGAGCGTGGAACTCAAAGCTGAGGAGAAATCCTTTAGCGCCCTCTTCTGGCCTTAAAACGCTACAGAACAAAGAACTTGATCCATTTTTCCATCAACAGAAACAAAGAACACAAGCCCTTTTATTTATTAAAGACAAAAACAATGCTAATTAAAGCGTGTGGCGTACTCAGTATTACAATATGTAATAAAGCTTGTTAAAATAATCTAAGACTGGTTTCTTATCGTTTGAAAAGAACGTTTTGTAACAAGTGACACGAGTCAAAAACAACTCCACCAACATCTTCAGGCTTCGTACAACCAGGTTCTCACATCTTTATTGAAATCTAAGTCAAGCACTTTCAAGGAGAGTTTTCAAGATTTTCAAGCACCTTACAATGATAAAGAGTTACACGCAAGAACAAAACAAACTCAAAAGGAATATTTGAATTTTCTTGTCCTATAAAAGTAAATGTTTTTGTGCTAAAATTCAATTTCAGCTACAGTTTTAAGTAGAACCGCACTAATCCTGACTTTAAGGGCTGATGCTGATGACTAATTTTTGTTTGAATGTGACCTGATGAAACAGGTTTTATATGCATCTGATCCACCTCTAAGAACTTTAATAACAGAATGCATCTTTGTTACGCTGATCAACTTGAACATTATGATTCTGAAAGTAAAAAGTTTCACATGGAGATCTGACTGCATGAATTAGCACTTAGCAATGGTGAGTTCAGAGACCCCACAAAAATATTCGACTTTTAAGCTTCAGAACACAGCTGATCACCAATAAAAGAGATTTTAGGTCATTTTAAAGTGGCGTTCTATCAAAATTCACACCCACTGGTGACATCACTCAACCAGGGATGGAAATTAAAGATTATCATTTTGTACCAGCCACTCCAACATTTCACCAGCCACCATTGTTGTTGTGTGAAACATTTGCCTCAGTTCCTGTCTTCTATCTTTGCTCTGAGGAAGTTTCTGTAAACTTCAGCTTTCACTCTGGCTGCTTCCTGTTCATATACAGTAGGTGCCTCCTGTGTCGACTCCCTTCGGTTCATCTAATCTAGAAACGGACAAGGACAGACGACATGTCATCTGATTTTCACACAAACTGTCATAACCTTAATTTTCTAAAGCAACATTACTGAACACTTGTGTGGCTTAAGATTAAGTTAGCTAACAATATGATTGGGGTGAGCATGAGAGGTGCACATGCACAACTTTGTAGTGCAACCGTGGCTTCTCTGCATCTGGGCCCCAGCAGATGTTGCTGTGGAGCTTGGTGCTCGCTCAAAATAATCAGTGGAAAAGAATGGTCTGAAAGTAATGTATAAAAACCAGTCAGGGTCAGGGATAGTTTATCATTTTTCTACTGTTTTGAACTGAAATGCAATTTAAATGCATTTATTCAGAAATTAATGGAGCTTGAGTTTACAATATTAAAGTTCAATTTTATTATTTGATTCTGTCTCCACTAAAATTATTTTATATAAAAAATGGCCTTTGGGGGCAAATTTTCTTGTTAGTTTAAAATGCAATCAATTGTGATTAATTACAAAGCCTCCAATTAATTCAATAATTTGTTTTTATCGAGTCCCACCACTATAGCGGAAAAACACGTATACGCATTACAAGTTTAGGCCTGATGCACTCTGCTTGTAACACAGAACTAGGGCTGCTCTTACAAAACCAAGCCACTCGTGTAACTTGCTGCTGTCAGTTCTTTTCCATTTCCTGTTAAAAACTCAGTTCAACTTTCAGTTCATCCTTCGACTCCCCTTGAGAATCATTATTATCTGCCACCTGCTTAAAGGCACACAATAAAACTTTTTCATATTTTAAATCTCTTTCTTGAGCCAGTCTGTGCTAATCTGACTCAGGGTTAATGAAAAGTCACTCAGCCCCATCTGCTGCTTGGATCCAGAATACCACGTTTGTAACTTCTGAGTCTCTGGTCCGGTGCCCTGAAGTCTCACAAAGTCACGTATCTCGTGAGGGTTAGGCTAACCCAAAGTGGTAGCTGTTATGCTAGCATCTGAGGGTTTTTAGCTCATGATTGCTGCTTTTTTTTAAATCTCTCCCTGCTTGAACACAGCTGATTTCTTTGAGTGATGAACCGCTCCAGTAGAAAGCAGTGAAGGCTGAGGAGACATTTCAACAGTTACATTTAGGTGTTTCTGATGAAGAAACAATGCTAAACTTTTCTTTCAAATGGGCGGAGCAGTTGGGGAGCAGAGCTTCTCTAAGCCCCGCCCATCTCTCTTTTTTTCATGAGACGTTGGTGGGTCTTCAGGGTCTCAGATGAAGGGAGTTATAAAAATACTTTTTTGCTCGTTGATCAACCATCTACGAAGCAACTGCCGTGCTTTGCTTGTAGCTTCACCATGACTGTTTGCTAACGTGTGTAAGGATGAGCGCGCTTGTGCTTTTAAAGGGGGGGTGTGGGCTCAGGTAGTCAACGGTGCTCGAGCAAATTGCAGGTTGTTTTTTCTTTCTCAGATAAAATGCTGTCCAAAAATACTATTTGAAACATTTATTGAGGGTATTTTGTTCTACAATATATTTTATTAAACAATTTTTATAGTCAGAAGTCAAAAGTGCTCCTTTTCAGCAAAGCTTCTAAAAACTTTTTTTTTTTTAAATCTCGAACTGTGACGTAACAACTTTGAGTTAAAAGCTAGGTGGCGCTGCAGACAGTGTTGTCAGATGTAGATACTTATCGTATTTGTAGGATAATTTAACAATCTCTACAATCAATTATTCCATTAACATGATCATTTGGCCCTTTGTTGTGTGGAATTAGTGTAACGGATGCTTGTTTCGATCTTTGTGTTAGATTCTGTAAAGCTACTTAAACATTTCCAATCTGGCAACGCTGCAGTCTGCCGGCTCGCTCTCGGCTCACTGTGGCGAGTTGGTAGTTTTAGGGCAGAGCGGCTGTTTAATCAAGTCAGTGTGTGTTCATTTTTCTCAAAAATGCTACATTATTGTGTTTGTGGAGGCTGTACATCACAGCCTGTCAGGACAGCGAGTCCACACGTGAGGATGGGACTACTTCATTACCAGCGTGCATGACTTCTGCTTTGGCTACGAAAAACCCCGTCAGTCGTCTCGCCCGGACTGGACTGGATTGGATGTGATGGAGTTCCACTTGGGATATCGAAGAAAAACATCCAGTGCGACTCTAAACAGGCTTCAATTCGTTCAACTTCCCACCGGGACCGCCGTTAGCAGCAGCTAACTGGAGCTAACGGGGGCAGCTTCAGATGCAGCCGGCCGGTAGGAGGCAGGAGGAGGGACTAGAGTCAGACCAGACCGGATCAGAGGCTCAGCAAACAAGAGCTGTATAATGTAAGTTTTGTTGTCTAATATCTGCTAATTACCAACTTTACTTATTAAGTAATTTTAAACATTTAAAGATTTATCTGTGTCAGAGCTGGCATCAAAAACAATATTTTTATCTTGCGATGAGGGGCACACGGCCCTGCCTTACGTCACTTCGGGTCTGGTGGAAAAAGTTTAAAATCTTCACAAAAATGACTCCAAAAGCCTAAATAAGTTTTATATTTGTGTAAATTTTTATTCAGTCAAAGTTTCTATTATATTTCTCTAAACACTTGTTTAAGGGGGTCTCTAACTTGCAGCTTGCTCTTTAAGCCAATCGTGCTGAATAATGGCTGATTCCAATCACCAGTGGATTGTTTTGGTGCATTTCTAGTTTTAAGTACTTCCCAACACTATTAAAAATGCATGCACTTTCAAAACTTTGAATCAAATGCTTATTTCACTTCCTCATCTCATATAAATAAATGCTATTAAGCTACAACCAATTTCAGCTGCAGTTTTAAGTAGCGATGCACTGATTCTGAGTTTGAGAACTGATACCAGTTTCTGATTTGTGTTCAGTTGGGACCTTCAGACTCGACTTATCTCAAAGAACTTGAAATAACAGAATACTTTTTTACATTGCTACCAAACTTGAAATGTATGATTCCAGAGGTGAAACCTTTTGCATAAATTAGAAATTAGCAACGGTGAGTTCATAGACTAAAAAAGTAAACAGGATTGTTGAGCGTCAGACCAGCTGATCATCAGTTAAGCCAATTATGTTGAATTTTGGCCGTTTCAGATCACTAGCCATTTTATAGTGTCGCTCTAATTTAAAGCACTTTCAAAATCTTGAAAATACCAACAAACATGTACATATCTAGTGCTAGAATAAACCAAGAAATGGATATGTTTAATTGGGTTTATCAAGATGACAAAGCCTTCCTGCTAAGGATGAGCCAAAATCAAACCACACAAGCTCATAAAAGCAAAGATGTCAAAGCAAAAGGACAGCAAACCAAAAGAAATGCACTTTTAAAAATGCATGCAACAAAATCCAATGGAGTCTACATATCAGCCAAATGCAATCCATCAGAATTTAACACAGGAGTCGTTTTTCAGGTTGATAAAACGCCGTACCAGAGCAGGAAGTTGTGACAACTCAAAGACCTGATCGGCAATCAGTCTGGGTCTGATCTGATTCAGAGTTCAATTATAAAAACTGAGTAGGGATGGAACTCTAAATGTAATCCTAATATATGGCAGAGTAATGATAAAAATATTTAGGGCAGAAATGATTCATCAAAAAAACATCCTGAAGGCAAAATTACTGGAATGGAGGCTTCATTCAAACCAGGTGACGACATGCTGCTTAGTGATCATGTGTTTCACGAGGTTAACAGATTATATCAAACACAACAGCTCCACATCAACAACTTTATACAAACTAGGGTTGTCACGGTTACCAGTGTAGCGGTAAACCCCAGTAAAAATGTTGACAACCCCATACTGAAATGACGCTATGGGGCTCACAGCGGGCAGGTCGCTGTTGATGCTGCTTAATGAAGCATGTCAAAATAAGCTCACCAGAACTCCAGCTGAGCAGAAAATAACTGGTCGTTCATTAAGCATGCTGCAGGGAGCGGGAGCAGTACAGAGAGAATACCACCGTACCACGGGTAACCATAGCAACAAGGTTGTTTTTGTCAAGTACGGTGGCCCATGCAGTACAATAGGGCGTTGGTCAACTGATCTACAGTCGCCAATGCTGATTATGAATTACCGGTATTATGTGTAGCATTACAGATCATCAAGGATCGCTGACCTTTGACCCTTTTCATTCCACACAAACTTCTTCACTTTCCTGACTGGTAAACTGGGTCATACTGAAACGGTTTCATCCGTGTGTTAACTCTCTCCATCCCATAACACAAAACATTCCAATACAGATAAAGGACATGATGATGGCGCCTACAATCAGCTGAACGGGCAGCTGATCCTTTATCTGTGGTAAAGAAATGTTTAAACAAAAACAACTGAAGGTTCTCGTCTCGTCTTCTTCCGCTTATCCGGGTCCGGGTCGCGGGGGCAGCATCCCAATTAGGGAGTTCCAGACGGTCTTGATGAGATCCGCGATCTCGTTCTTTCGGTCATTACCCAAAGCTCATGACCATAGGTGAGGATTGGGACGTAGACCGACCGGTATATCGAGAGCCTTGCTTTACGGCTCAGCTCCTTCTTCACCACAACAGACCGGTTCAGCGTCCGCATCACTGCAGACGCTGCCCCAATCCGCCTGTCGATCTCCCGCTCCCTCCTTCCCTCACTCGTGAACAAGACCCCGAGATACTTGAACTCCTCCACTTGAGGCAGGACCTCTCTCCCGACCTGAAGTTGGCAAGCCACCCTTTTCCGACCGAGAACCATGGCCTCAGACTTGGAGGTGCTGATCCTCATCCCAGCCGCTTCACACTCGGCTGCGAACCTCCCCAGCAAGAGCTGTAGGTCAGAGCCTGATGAAGCTAGGAGGACCACATCATCCGCAAAAAGCAGAGACGAGATTCTCCTGTCACCAAACTCGACACCCTCCACACCACGGCTGCTCCTACAAATCCTGTCCATAAAGGTTATGAACAGGACCGGTGACAAAGGGCAGCCCTGGCGGAGTCCAACCCTCACTGGGAACAGGTCCGACTTACTGCCGGCTATGAGGACCAGACTCACACTCCTCTGGTACAGGGACTGAATGGCCCTTAACAAAAGACCATCCACCCCGTACTCCTGGAGCGCCCCCCACAGGGTGTCCCTGGGGACACGGTCATAAGCCTTCTCCAAATCCACAAAACACATGTGGATTGGTTGGGCAAACTCCCATGACCCCTCCATCACCCTAGCGAGGGTAAAGAGCTGGTCCACAGTTCCACGACCAGGACGAAAACCACATTGCTCCTCTTCTATCTGAGGTTCAACTATCGACCGGACCCTCCTCTCCAGTACCCTGGAGTAGACCTTCCCAGGGAGGCTGAGGAGTGTGATCCCCCTATAGTTGGAACACACCCTCTGGTCCCCCTTCTTAAAAATGGGAACCACCACCCCGGTCTGCCAGTCAACAGGAACTGCCCCCGATGACCACGCAATGTTGCAGAGACGTGTCAACCACGACAGTCCTACAACATCCATAGCTTTAAGATACCCAAGTCGGATCTCATCCACCCCCAGGGCTCCGCCACTGCGTAGTTTTTTGACTACCTCAGCGACTTCTGCCCCAGAGATTGGACTGAAGGTTCTGAACTATTAAAGGACAAACTGACCAAACACAGAAATTTCAGGTAATTTTCTCACTAAGCTCTGTGTTCCTGTCCAGACTTTATTATATTAATATTGAAAAAATGTACAAATGTCCTGTAGCCTTGTTGCTAGACAGAGCATTGTACATATATTTCAGAGTACTCAAGAAATCAGATGGGTTTTACTCATTGACTAAATATTTGATAGCTGCAGCCCTTTTTGATGTAAGCCGATCTCAGTATTCAGCCTCGAGCCTGGTGTCACATTCAGGTCCTCAGGAGACGCCGTCCTAGTACAAGTATTAATTGTTTCCATTCTCCAAAACACTTGATTCAGTGTTTGGATTTCCTGTTCAGCTTGTCCTCGGGCTCTACAGAAGCCCGTTAATCACCCAATGCTTCAGAATCAGATAAGGTGTGCTGAAGCAGAGAAACGTTTAAAACGTGCAGGATGGGGGCCCTCAAGGACTGGAGCATGATGCAAACCTCACAAACACACTCGGCTCTAAAACCATCCATATTTAAACAGGCTTCTTCAAAACACCTAGTTTATTTAAGCTGTGCCAATCTGCTGCTTAATTACAATCAATAATATTTCAAACATAAAAATTGATTCATCATTTATTCCTGGCACTAAAGGTTTTTACAATAAAAGTAAGAATCTACCTGTATGATCTCCAAGTGCAAGATCATGAAAGAAACATTCAGATTAAATAGTCCACTAAAAATGTCAGTAATAACAAAACACTCCAAAAATACATCATTAACTAGAGTTTACTGATAAAACTGCTGGATAACTAATTATTATGGTGGTATAATGTGAAACCCTCCCAGAGGTTCAATAAAGACACTATTATATTTATTTTTCCTTGACTTATTTTTACAGTTTACGCACAACTGAGTAAACTTGACATTACCATTCATATTTCTGTGAGATATCTTTCCTTCAAAATAAAACAGATGAATAAACAACTTCCAGAAGAACTGATTCAATCACTTAATTTGTTGGAAGCCAATTTCTTTCAAATCATATTTTAAAAGGACAACGTTAAAACAAATAATAAATAAAACTCAAATAGAGATAAAACTAGAAATCGGTTGATATTTCCTGTTTTTTTAATAATCCATGGCGCCTCTGGATCAGGAAGACGCTGCAGCTGATGCAACCCGCTCAACATTTTAAGAATGTTTAAGCTCTTCTAAGTATTTGTTCTCAAGTGTCAAAGTTCTCATAGCTGTGGATAAATACATGTTTTTTATCCATCATGCATCCTTCTGGATGTTTTTGTCCATTTTGGAAAATATTCCCTCTTTATCTCTCTATTTTTCTGGCCTTATTAGTGAATATGGAACAATTTTTGCTAATACAGTATACGCTCTCTTGCTAAAATTTGAAATTCAAAATTTAATTATTTTGAATAATCTATAGGACACTGTAGAAAAATGAATACTTTGTGTCTTTAAGTCAGTGTTTTTCAACCTTTTTTGAGCCAAGGTACACTTCGTTGTTGAAAAGTATCACAAGGCACACCCGGGGGTGGGGTGGGGGGGGGTGGGGGGTTACTAACCTTACAAGAATGACTAAAGCCTGTCACAACTTCCCTCAGAAGCCCAGACAAATCAGATAAGATGAGCTCTGAGCTCATTGATGGTTGATAAAGTTATTGGATGAATTTTGTCCAATTAAACATTTTTAACACTAAAACACATTGATCTGTCATCAGAGGTTTGTCTCCTTTAACTTTACAGCTGTTTTCTCAGGCTCACTCTGTTTTAATAGTTTTACTGTAGAAACCTTCTCATCTCCTGACAGTAAAGGATTAGATTTAGTTTACAGGTGACCTGATTAAATCATCAACTCTCTTTTTTACTATCAAATAACTTTAAACTGATTTTTTTTCACCTGTCAAAAAGTGATTGTAGCATCCAGTTTATCAGTAATCTGCCATAAAATTACTTTATTTCCCTACTGTTAATTTCAATATCTACATCATTGGACTCTTTCATCATGTTTTTGTTTAATAAAACTATTTTTGGGGGAGTTGAACATTATTATTAATGTAAGTCTCTGAAAACAAAGACAAACCAATGATCAATGTGTTTTTAGTGTTGATATTGTTTGTTGAATTTTAAGCTGTCAGTTATTATGCTGAGAAACGCAGCTTGAGCAGTGCGCGCTGCCACATTCACGCTATTGAGAGGCGCGTGCACAGCTGATTAGGTGATCAGATAACGTCATCCATCCTTCAGCCAAAGGGAGGAGACATGGGAGAAAATAACCAACAGGCTGCTCAGACCGTCAAAAACAAACTGTTATGCTGAGAGGATTTTTTTTACTTTGACTTATTTATTTATTTATTTTGCTGAATGCTCGGAGGATCAAAGTAAAACGATGTTGGTCCGGCCCAGTGTCAGTGGGCCCGCTGGTCTCCTGGTTTAATGGAGTAATCAGATCAAAGTATGAATTTAAAAACGTCTGGACCGTCGGTTCACCAGAGACCCAGTCGGCTGACGCGGAGCGTGGCCGGTGTTCTGCCCAAACTCTGCCAAGTTTTTGCCGTGGGTCCACGACTCACTTGGCGGCGGCCCCTCCCAGCCATCCGAACCACAGACTAGATGCGGTCCAGTTAGGGGGAGGAGGGGTTCCAGATGCCGAGCGTGTTGCGGACCGCGGGAGCCTCTCAGGGGCAGACACGCGTCTCCCCCCCAGCACCGGCTCACTGGGTGCTGTCGCTGGACCCGGTCCAGGTCCTGATCTGCTGCGTGTCTGACCCCAAACAGAACCTGAGTCTGCCATTTGGTGATGACTGGCACAGACGCGCGACAATGGAATATTATTTGCAGATAATAATTTAGTTTAAAAAATATATTTTTTTAGACCAATAGGTGAAATTGAATAATTTCCCGCAGCACACCTGAAGATCTCCCACGGCACACTAGTGTGCCGCGGAACAGTGGTTGAAAAACACTGCTTTAGCGCCCTGCCAGGAACGGGCCTGCTGCTTTTTGAGTATTGATGGCGGAGAGCGTCCTCTTTACTCCGGCGGCAGATGGGCACAGAGTCGTGTGGAGGCAGTGGGATTTTCTGTGGGCAAGTTTCGTTTTGTGCAAAGAAGTTGTTCAGGTTGTTAGGCAGAGAGGCGTCACTCTCACAGCTCTGTTGTGTGGGCTTGTAGCGCTGCAGAAAATACGTATTTGTTCAATAATAAAAGTGACGTAACCTTGGTTGGCAATAACAGGTAATCCTTTCCTTTAGTCGCCCTGTCCCCTTTGCAGAAAAGCGGCCCTAAAGCATCATGTTTCCACCCCCATGCTTCACAGTAGGTATGGTGTTCTTGGAATGCAACTCAGCATTCTTCTCCCTCCAAACACAGCGAGTGGCGTTTATATCAAAGACTTCCATTTTGGTTTCATCTGACCATATTACCTCCTCCCAATCCTCCTCTGGATCATCCAGATGGTCTCTGGTAAACGTTAGACAGGCTGGAGCAGGGGGACCTTTAGAGCGCTGCAGGATTTTAATCCATGACGACGTAGCTCGTTACTAATAGTAACCTTTGTTACTGTGGTCCCAGCTCTCTTCAGGTCATTGACCAGTTCCCTGTGTAGTTCTGGGCCGTTTCCTCACTGTTCTCCAGATCATTTGCTCCCCACCAGGTGAGATCTTGCATGGAACCCCAGGTCGAGTGATCTTGTATTTGTTCCATTTTCTAATAATTGCTCCATTGGTTGATCTCTTCTCACCAAGCTGCTTGTAGACTGGCTCATCCCAGTCTTGTACAGGTGTATAATCCTGTCCCTGGTGTCCTTAGACAGCTCTCTGGTCTTGTCCATGGTGAAGATTGGAGTCTGACTGTTTGAAGGTGTGGTCAGGTGTCTGTTAACCAGTTCAAACTGGTGCCATTAATACAGGAAGCCAGTGGAGGATAGAAGAGCTAGAAGTAACAGGTCTGTGAGGGACAGAATTCTCGCTTGTTTGTAGGTCAAATACTTCTTTTCTGCAACATTATCCAAATAATAATAATAATTTTCTGCGGTATATAATGATGGTTTTTCCTCTGTCTGATGAGTATTTTTATATTTCTGCCCATGCTTTTAAGTTAGGTCTATGTTATTGTTTTTGTGTAATGTGGTGCTGTGTGTAAATGTGAATATAAAACTCATAAATCAATAAAAACTTGAATGACAAAAAAAAACCATTATCCAAATAAATTCTTTAAAAATCAGATTTCCTGGATATTTTTAACATTCGGTCTATCACCGTTGAAGTGTTCCTATGATGAACATTACAGACCTCTCCCAGCTGTTTTAAGTGGGACAACTCGCAGAACTGATGGCTGATTAAATACTTTATTGCCCCACTGTATAAAAGTGACATGTAAAAAAATCCTCCAGCCAGTCAAAATTACCTTAAATAACTCTGTTTTTGAACTCGCCACTTAAGCAATGCATAATCAGATGATCTAAACCTCAAGTCACGTCTCTAACTTGTTTGAAACGGCCACTAACGTTCTACAAGGGATTTCATAATCATCATTCAAACATAACGGTTTTGTTAGAAGTTTCTTCACAGTTCGTTGTCAGTGAAACTCATGATAGAGGCGATACAATCATTTTCCACAGCAAAAACAACTACATGTCACTTCCTCTGTCATTCAAAGATGGTGAGAAAAAAAAAGTCATTAGTCATTTCAAGTGTTCCAGTGCAGGGCTGTCAATGGCGCTGTGTGTGTGTTCGATAAAAACAAGGGTGTGTCCACGCCTTTTAAAGAGGATGTGAGACCAAATCTGGTGACAACAAACCCAGGCACAGGCTCAGTCAGGGGAAATGAAACGTTCTGGGTTGATTTGTATATTCTGTTTGGTTTGGTTGTATTTGTGTCCTTTTGAATGAATGAAATCAATAAGCAGATCAATAAATCTATATTCATTCAGCACACAGACACGCTAATATTTTGGCTAATGGCTATTAAAAAAAGACATCCAGCAGTCAGCACAGAGAAGCACACAGCAAACAGATTTTCACAAGAAGAAATACAAATTAAACAACAAACGATTAAAAATTATACAGTTAACAAGCATGTAGGTGTAACTTACGAGGCTTCTGGCCCCAAACGTATAGCTGCAGCTTCTCAGAAGAGTAGAAAATAAAAACCAGGACCAGCATGGGACACAGGAAGAACAGAAGCTTGTGTGAGGGCTTCATGGCACTGTTCGGGTCATCACCTGCAGTCATGAGTAGAGACAACGATACTTTATTTATACAGCTCCAGAGACAAGCATCCGTCAGCAGCAGAGGAGTGAACTAACTGATAAAGTCACTGAGGTGATGTGGGAGGAGAGAAGAGAGAGAAAAAGTGGGAGGCGACAGAGTGATCAGGTGGAGGGAAATCCAATCCACCTGTTAAAGTAAGAGGTGGTTACATCTAGACGGGAGGTTTATGAGCCTCTGCCTCTTTCCCCAAGCCCTACACAAAGTCTGTGTGGATTAAAAGGGGCTATTTTTAAATGTTGGATTGAACTCTTAAATATGCTGGTGGTGACTGGATTTCTCTTTTAGTTTTTAAAGATGTTTTGCATCGTTTTCAAATGAAAGGGAGGGAAATCCAGTCACCTTTTAAATAAAAAAATAAAAAAACTTGCAGAAACACTTTTAACAAAAGCAAAAGAAATAACCTAGAGTTTGGGGGTATTTTCTTAGAGGAAGTAGCATAGATGAGTAATGATCAAAACAACATGTTTATCCAAGCATACAGTGAACTCCATTCTGGGAAAAACAGGCATGATCTTTCTGGTTTACATGAATTCACACTCCACCAGAAGCATGACAGCTATATGACTAACTGGTATCAGTCCTCTGTGATGACTGATGCTTGTTTATACAAGTGAAAGTGACTCTTCAACTACCTGCCTGAGTATAGCTGGACTCAGTTACAAACATTCATATCATATTAAGCCAGCAAAATAAACTAAACACCGAGACATTTCGCATATGTACTAACCTCTGCTTTGAACAAGTTTTACAACTTTTATCAGCTGATGTTAAACAAACTCAAACCCTGAACCACAGTCATTTAAATAAACAGATTTGTTTTTCTTTAAGCTTAGCGGGATATTTGAGTCATTTTAAAGTGGCGTTCTATCAGTTTACAGTAGGGATTATACCCACTGGTGACATCACTCAAAGTGGGCGGGGTCTCTAGAAACAGTTAATAGTGAGATCAGTAAATGCAGCTGCAGATCAGTGATACATTAGCAGCCAATTTGGGGTATTTAGTATAAAGCCACAGTTTCCTTACTCTGTTTATATAGACACACTGCTGCAGTTTGTGTGGTACTGTTACGTTTTTGTCATTTCATTTGAAGTGTTTGTAAAACAGAGCAAACTATATAGTTCTATAAATACATGTTTTAGTTCAGAACCCTGAAGAGCCATTTCAGTCTAAAGTAGGGAGTGAGCTAGCAAACTATGAGCTAACACCAAGACTGATTAGCTCATTTTAAAAACACACCCAAGGAAAAATATAAGGCTTGTATTTTTAATTCTGGTATTGAAATGACGAGAAGCTGCCTACTCCCAGTAGGTCCAACCAAAGCCAACTCTTTAGTTTTTTGAAAACGTTTCGTTTCTTATCCGGGGAGCTTGGTCAATTCTGATGATGCTGCTTGGATGAGAAGTAAAACATCTTCAAGAAACTAAAGAAGTCCAGTTGGCTTTGGTTGAATCTATTAGGCGAACCATGACCTGGATGACTGAGAACTTTCACCAAGGCTGTGTACTAATTTCTGGAAATTATTTCACACAGTTAGGTCTATTTTGCTAAATACATTCCATGCATTTATTGCAAAAGGTTTTAATGGAAAACAGCTAAAACTACCCTTTCCTATTGCAACTTTAAGTATAATATTACCGTACTCAGGCTCAAGTCATTCATGGTTAAATCTACAGATTTCAGAATCCTGACCTATAGCAGTAGATAATAAATTCTGTTAAATAGGGCTAAAAGAAATCATGCAATGTTTACTTGTAGGGAAAGGCTTTTGTGCAACCCTCAACTGCAATTCAAGAATGGCTGGATTTTGTCTTCCAGCAGGCAGTTGATACAGAGTTCAGAATATTACATTCAAATTTTTACTAAAGTGAGGCCAAACAACAAAAAATACAGAAATTATTATATTTTTAAAACATAAAATGGTTCATTACAATTCAAAGTATTTAGATTTTTTATGATGCATGTTTTTTATTTAATTTCCTGGTAAATAGATCCTCACTGACTCTTTATAAGAGCAGACATGTCGGCTACATTCATAAAACAAGACTAAATAATTAGAATAGAACAGAATGCTTTTTATTGTCACTACAAAAAGTACAATGAGATTAAAAGCAGCTCCTTCAGTTCAGTCACACGCAGTAAAAAAACAGTCAAAACAGTAAAAAACAAAACAATAAATATACAACAAATGGTGCAAAGTAGCGCTATCTACATATCAGATATTGATGTTATTGTCAGTAGCTTATCATACTAGATATTGCACAGTAATAAATAAATTAACTTATTTATTTAAGAAAACAAGAAACTAGAAGACACTATTCTGATCACCAGCTGACTTTTATACATTAAAGTTCAAGCAGTTTGAAAGATTCCAATCACCTATAAGTACTCTGTAAATAAAAAGTAATTATAGGAGGTTTGATCAATTAAAAAGCAATGAACAAATACAGTATTTAAGCATTGAATCCATTCAAAATGTGTGAATACAACTGGTGCGTCCTAATGATATCCAGATACAGTATTTTTAGATGAATGAACTGGTCTGACAACATGTGTCATGTGTTATCCACATGACAATTTAGCACAACTATGGCCGTAGGTAGCAGCTACCACAATCACATCATGTTTTAGAGGTTCAGCAGCCTCAGTGACAGCCTCCTCATAGTTCTATGATTCATCTAGTAGGTTGAGTTCAGACAAAATCGAAGGTTATTTCTGGTTTCATGCTGAGGTCGTGGAACTTAGCCGTTTATGACCGAGATTAGGGGAATGGGGTCTGTGAGCTTCTTCTGAGCTCCGCTCTTGTGTCCGCTACTAGCGAACACAAACATAACGGCACTTTGCGGTTTTACTATCTGGTTGACCATACAGCTTTATAATGGGCCTGCTTATTTCAAGTGCGAGGTCTTATTTTGCGCTGACGTGACTTCATCTAATGATATAGTGAAATAATAGTTGCTTTTCCCCTATCAAAAAGCTAACAAACATTCATTCTGTCTAAGAGAGTGGCTATTTTAGGCTAGCTATCCGCTAAGCTAGCAGCGCTACGTTGGCACCGTGTATTCCCTGGTTCGTTCGGCGGGCCTGCGGTGTAACAAACACCGCGTTGGTGAAGACATTTTCAGCCTGGACCTAAAGGCTCCCCAGAAAACCCGCAACTGTTCGCTAAAGCACAAATAATGCCAACAGCGAGAGTCCGCCGGACAACACGGGCTGACAATATAACTGGGGACCACCAGTAATAGCACTTTAATTAACCGCAACCATCGCCGCTTGTCGCCTAAACCATCAGCCGTCTCTGTATTCTCGCTACTTCCGTCATTTGCATTAAACTGAGGCAAAAAAAACATTACCGTTCTCTTCCTTTGAGTCCTTGGGTCCAAAAACAATGCGTCGTTTTAAATTAAATTATACATTGGTCGATAAAACGACCGCGTTCTTCTTCCTCTCCGTGACACTTCCATGATTGAATCTGAGAAAGTCATTAGCTCATCGGGAACAAGACGACCAGCATGACTGCGCCTTTTCTCCTGGTCTCACTGCTTCCTTACATCCAGAGGAAAACAGAGACCCTCATCCAGCAGACCTGCGTCTTGAGGAACCCAGTCTCCAGTCACATGAGCAGCGGCTCTCCGGTGTGACTGAGATTGCCCCCTCCTGTTCCAGTGGAGTCAGAAAAACAGTCCGCAGGGTTCTGGAACTGGTCTGAATGGATCCATTTAGAGAAAACTCACGGGTCGACCTACACGCTCAGCAGAGAGAGCTCCAGTGAGCTGGCTGACCTGCTTTTGTTCCCGGACAGCAGGGTTTTTATTTCTAGTTCAGGTCTCCTAGCTTTGGGACCCCATTTCTGCTACTTTGATGAAAGGAAGTTGATTCTTAAGTCATAATAATGAGAAACAAAGTCAGAAATATAAGATGATGTCTCATATTTCTGGCATAGGTCAACTCAAGTCTCAGTATTTTATCATTTTGTGATACTAACACAAAATTATGAGATATGTCACACTAATGGGATAGTTTATTGTATCAGAGAGTAATATACACCACCTTATGTCAAAATTTGATGGATGGTGACCTTTGACCTCCAGTCACGCCCCCTTGACCTCTATTGTTCGAAACCCTTTGATCTTCCTGTCCGCTTGACCTCTATTGTTCGACATCCTATTGTTCGTGACCTCTATTGTTTGAAACGGTGACCCCCAAAAACTAAATGTCAAAATTTGATGGATGGTGCGAAACCTTTTGTTCTGCCCCATGGGAACTCCCAAAAACTAAATGTCAAAAAAATTTTGATGTGCGGAGCCCCACCCCTCCAGGGGCGTGAATCTCCCTGCAGGAACCACCCACCCCTTAAGAAACAGTGATTCATCACCCTGGCATGGTGACCCACCCCTCATGACTCAACACTCTTCTCCCACCCATATTGCGTTTCTCTCCCAATCAGAGGATAGAGGAGGAGTTTCGGTTACACTTTAAATAGACCAATTTTGTTCTAGTTTGTTGTAAAAACAACACGGTTACAAGACGGCAGACATAAAAAAAACAGGCTAGCATGGCTTCAACTGATTCTACAACTCATGACAAGAATCCAACAATGGCTGATGCCTCTACATCTACAACTCTCGACAAGAATCCAACAACTGCCTCTACAACCCAAGAGAAGAAACCGATCGGTCAAACTCCGACCGATGAGCCTTTTCACGGGAAAACTAAAATGCAACTGCGTAGGAGACAAGCGCCACCCACAGAACCTTTGTACCGGAAATGGTCGTTATCGGAATACGGACTGGATGAGTCATGGTATTACTATTTCAAGTATGACCGAGGAGAACTATGGTTTAACCAGACCAAAGATGATGATCCACTCGGGCATCTTTCGTCAATAGGGGTTCTCGGTTACAACGACTGGGCAATTCTCCGAGATGTGGTTCCTCGTGACAATGAAGAAGAAGAAGAAGAAGAGGAAGAAGAAGACTCACCAACCGAGGCCAAACGGATGAAATATCCTTCAACATGCCCAGAGAAAATGGTGAAAATTGAGCATGACTCACTACCGCAGAGAAAATTGAACTTTCCTTACAACACCAAACTCGTTTTCAGCGCAGTCTGGGAAGGAAAAAAAGAAACAAACGGTCAGTGGATTTTCCGAGCGTGTATACGTAAATTCGATGACAAGACACCATTTGACTTATTCATCCTCGAAACCGTAAATATGGAATGCGGAGTGTTCAGGGTCCTGCTGGCGATCCCGTACGATGCTTGGATAAACGCAATAAACGAAGTCGCCGACCAGATCGACACCCTTTTCCGTTCATGTCGCTGCTGGAATGATGTTTTGTCTGTGAGGGATATCTAAAAACCCCACCTGTGGACCCTCCCAACCACCCCTCAAGGGAACCGCCCTTCCCCCCCATTTCGCACCCTCCCCCATGGGGGCCACCTTCCCCACGCATTTCCCCTCGCCATTCTCCATCGCCCCTCCCTTTTTCCTATGCTAACCATCCCCCATTCGCCCCAAAAACAGATATATTTCAACACTTTCTTCTTAAGAATCAGCATTCCAAAAGGTTTCAGCAACAGTTTTCTTACAGATCCAAAGTTTCGATTATGCAAAAACTTACTTTATCGTCTAAGTTTACACAAGCTATTTTTCTCAAAAACAAAAAATCGTGAGTTTCCACGCACACACACTTTTTTTTTTATCTAATAGTTTTTAAAAACTCTAAGTTCTCTGATTAATAAGAATATCTAACTTTTTGCTCTGTTTGGTTAGAGCCGATCAGAGCTCGTGTTAGAACCCTGAGATCTGATGTCAGCCACTGAGTTCTACTTCTGAGGCCCAGTCAGTGGATGGTGACCTTTTGACACCGCTCACACCCTCCCCTTTCCCTTCTCTGTGTCTCT
>SSNR01000535.1:34733-45804 GCA_006937965.1 Callopanchax toddi
ACGAGATAAATCAACCAAATAACACACAACGAGATAAATCAACCAAATAACACACAACCAGATAAATCAACCAAATAACACACAACCAGATAAATCAACCAAATAACACACGGCGAGATAAATCAACCAAATAACACACGGCGAGATAAATCAACCAAATAACACACGGCGAGATAAATCAACCAAAAAACACACGGCGAGATAAATCAACCAAATAACACACGGCGAGATAAATCAACCAAATAACACACGACGAGATAAATCAACCAAATAACACACGACCAGATAAATCAACCAAATAACACACGACCAGATAAATCAACCAAGTAACACACAACCAGATAAATCAACCAAAAAACACACGGAGAGATAAATCAACCAAAAAACACACGGCGAGATAAATCAACCAAAAGACACACGACGAGATAAACGAACCAAACGACACACGACGAGATAAACGAACCAAACGACACTCGACGAGATAAACGAACCAAACGACACACGACGAGATAAACGAACCAAACGACACTCGACGAGATAAACGAACCAAACGACACACAACAAGATCAAAATAAAGAAAAAGATAAAGGTCTGCTTATTCAGTTAAAGGAAACTTTTGAAAAACTGATTGTTTTATCAAGTTTTTGATTGGCTAAATTAAGACTTTTAGAAGAGGCAATCTACATTTTTAGATCAGATTCTTTAAAAGTGTAAGATGAAGGGAGTTTTCCATTTCATTTTCTGAATATAGTATTTTGCTAAAATTAAAAGTAAGTTAATCAAAAACATTTCTTCAGAGGTGAAATTAGAGTTTTTAAGAATAAGTAATATTTGAAGTTTTGATAATATCACATTTTTGTCAATTTTTCTAGAAATCAAACTTTGTAAATCCGACCAAAACACAGCTACCTTCTGCTGTGGACGTCTAGCCAAAGACAGCTGCTCTCTGATTGAGTATTTATTATTATTATTGATGCATAAACGTTTACAGAGCAGATGAGTCACTAACAGAACTTCACTCAATGAGTGAAATTCAGTAAAGAGACGTAAAGCCTGAGAGTCAGTCAAACACAGCACTTATAATAATAATAATAATAGTTTTATTCACTTTCTGTAAGGGTTTTATCGTGTTAGTGAAATAAAAGATTTGAGACTTTGAGATATTTTAAAGTTTTGTCCTGGATTTAATTCTATGAATGTAGAATTTTTAACTATTTGAAGAAGTTTATGACAAATAGTTTGTTTTTGGTGAATTTTGAGTTTATTCATAACAACAATCGATCAGATGTGTCCTGTTAGAGTTTATGTCCATTAGAAAATTGTTCTAAATGTTGTGACAGAAACACACTGGGCAATAGAGGCCTGGCACTCTAGGACCCCCCCCCCCCCAATAACAAGCTGAGACCCAAATTAAAGGAATTCAATTCTCAAATGGTTGAGAGATGGGTTGAATGAGATGGTTGAATCTCGGATTGAAGAGGAGCAATGTGGTTTTCGTCCTGGTCGTGGAACTGTGGACCAGCTCTTTACCCTCGCTAGGGTGATGGAGGGGTCATGGGAGTTTGCCCAACCAGTCCACATGTGTTTTGTGGATTTGGAGAAGGCTTATGACCGTGTCCCCAGGGACACCCTGTGGGGGGCGCTCCAGGAGTACGGGGTGGATGGTCTTTTGTTAAGGGCCATTCAGTCCCTGTACCAGAGGAGTGTGAGTCTGGTCCTCATAGCCGGCAGTAAGTCGGACCTGTTCCCAGTGAGAGTTGGACTCCTCCAGGGCTGCCCTTTGTCACCGGTCCTGTTCAGAACCTTTATGGACAGGATTTCTAGGAGCAGCCGTGGTGTGGAGGGGGTGGAGTTTGGTGACAGGAGAATCTCGTCTCTGCTTTTTGCGGATGATGTGGTCCTCCTAGCTTCATCAGGCTCTGACCTTCAGCTCTTACTGGGGAGGTTCACAGCCGAGTGTGAAGCGGCTGGGATGAGGATCAGCACCTCCAAGTCTGAGGCCATGGTTCTCGACCGGAAAAAGGTGGATTGCCAACTCCGGGTCGGGAGAGAGGTCCTGCCTCAAGTGGAGGAGTTCAAGTATCTCGGGGTCTTGTTCACGAGTGAGGGAAGGAGGGAGCGGGAGATCGACAGGCAGATTGGGGCAGCGTCTGCAGTGATGGACGCTGAACCGGTCTGTTGTGGTAAAGAGAGAGCTGAGCCAGAAAGCAAGGCTCTCGATTTACCGGTCGGTCTACGTCCCAATCCTCACCTGGTCATGAGCTTTGGGTAGTGACCGAAAGAACGAGATCGCGGATACAAGCGGCCGAAATGAGTTTTCTCCGCAGGGTGGCCGGGCTCAGCCTTAGGGATAGGGTAAGAAGCTCGGACATCCGGGAGAGACTCGGAGTAGAACCGCTGCTCCTCCATATCGAAAGGAGCCAGTTGAGGTGGTTCGGGCATCTGGTCAGGACGCCTCCTGGACGCCTCCCTCGGGAGGTGTTCTGGGCATGTCCTGCCGGCAGGAGGCCCCCAGGTCGACCCAGGACAAGCTGGAGGAAATACATCTTCAGGTTGGCCTGGGAACGCCTGGGCGTCCCAGCTGAGGAGCTGGTGGACTTGGCCGGGGAGAAGGTGGCCTGGGCTGCCCGACTTGGAATGCTGCCCCCGCGACCCGGACCCGGATAAGCGGAAGAAGGCGAGGCGAGGCAATTCTCAAATTCATTTAAAGGAATGAATAATCTGTTTGAACCAGAGAAAGCGTCGTAGAATATCCCAGTAACACAAAGAACAAGTTTAATGATCAACCATGTGGTGGCGCTAGAGGTCAACAAAACTCTTCACTTTCTAACAAAATCAGTGTTTTCAGGTACAAATATAAAATAAAACATTTAACTCAAACTAAACTAATCAGAAGGTCGATGGACATTTTAACACTCACCTTGTCTTTTCATGTAAAATACACAATACTGAGAAGTATTAGTACTAACTCAAACTATGTAGCTTTAACTGAGAATCTTCACTGATTCTCCAAAAACACACTTTGGATGAAAGCTGTGTGCAGTTTTATTCCTATAAGAAGTGTTTATTTAAAGATTCAAGGCCTTTCATCAGCAGACACATGCATATGGGAAAACGTTTGTAGAAAACGGAGCAGCGCTCAGTTCTGACCTCATTTTCCTCCTTCAAGAGTCTCAAAGTCAGAAACCTCAGTGGATAAATCAACACTGAGCTCAGGCTCACCTGGTAACACTGTGAAGTGTTGATCCTTAATCTGAGGAAATTCCTCCTCTCTAGTTGGAGTCACCAGCATCAGTCTCTGCAGGTCTTCTTCTATGGTGTGAAATGGTAGATGTCACATAGCATTAGCGTATTGCCACCTACTGTTAAAACTGTTCTAGTTAAACTTCAAACAAGCTAGGTAGAGCTAGCTATTTTACACGAACGCTGTTCCAGAACTCTCACCCTCCCGTCAGCTTTAATCCTAGGCTGCATATCGCCATAGTAACAAAGTAGAGCAGAACACAAGCGCTATGCTAACGTTTCCTCTGGTTCCTCCTCTTTCTACGTCCAAACGTTTTTAGTTTCCTGCAGCTGAAAAGCTGTTTTTCTTTTAGGGACTCTGGTATTTTCCCTAAAACTGAAGCGCTAACAGCTGTTTCTGTCCTTCTCTCACTTCCTGGATGTTCTGCTGAAAAACGCTCCAGCAGCATTAATGGAGGATCCAAGCAGTGAGGAAGTGAGGTGCTTCAGGAGACAGACAGCCGGATTGTCCAATAGCTGCTTTAGTCTGAACCGTCTGATTGGCGGAGGTTTTAGAGAACTGAGAGGGAACACCTTATTGATTTATTTTGTGTTTTTTTTATTGCCACAATCTATTTATAGCTGTACTATGTTAGAACATTTTTAAGGGGAATTAAAAAAGGTCTCCATGTTGGCTAATATGTTTTCTAAATTAGCTATAGCAGCTTTAAGCAAGGTGGATAGTAGGCTTGGGCGGTATTATGGTAATACCGTATACAGCCGGAGTTTTAAAATGGCAACGTATCAGTTTCAATAGTGTCATGAAAAAATGCGGAGTCAGGGCTGGACTGGCGGTGAGCCGATGGGAACTCTGGGCCGCTCTGGGCCGGTTGTGCAGCCGGCAGTCTGAGCAGCTCTTTAATCAGCACTTCCTTGTTGTGGTGTGACCTCGTATGGCCGCACGCACGCACTCACAGAGCTTCAGTCAATAGCAGAAAAACGCCCCCGGACAACCCACAACGTAGCCGTCCGTACTGAACATCAGCTCTAGGTGCTCGTGAAAATGCCCAGTCCAAATGATGGTCCCAGTCCAACCAGTAATACCACACTGCAGGAAAATGTGGGGGAAGTTTTTAATGGTATCACAGTTTGGATATGGCCCAAGCCTAGTGGATACATGATGTTCCTTCTTTGTTTTCTGAAGGTCTTTTAGCCAAGGCAAAGGCTCTTTGAGTAAATGATTCATCAGTGAATTGTTACATTTAGAGCGATTCCCTCAAGTGATGCTAAAGTTAGAACAGGAACGTAATAATACCTGGAGACAGAGTGTCGATTCCAGAAGACGGCTTTGATTGGTTCATACACCTTCTCCCTGACAGCTCGACTGTAGGAGTAAATGTTCCTACAACTTCCAGTTAGATCCCAGAGGTACCAGTGTTGTCCCTCAGGGCAAAGCTTCTCAATCTTATGGTCTTCATCAAGTCTAGTCCAATGCACCTTAAATCCAGAATCCAAGACTCTTAGTGGTAACTCAGACTTGGGCAGTGAACCAAATTGATCCATGAGAGGCACGAGGTCTTAGACAAGACGAGGTCAGAGGACGAAACCTTGATCATACACAACCCCAGACTCTGGTTTCAGCTAGTTCCTGTTCCCTTCTACCTGAATGGAAACCATCATTTTCCACTTGGTATGTTGGGAGTTATTGTCCCTTGATATTGTGTGTTTGGCTAATTAAAACAAGACATGTGAAATAAGGTGAGCAGTTAAAAATGATCGGACTAATGACGATGCTTTGTGATTACAGGAGAGTCTGCCGTTTCTCCCATGACTTGAACTCTGAACACAATCAAAGGTTACTAGCAGAGCATGAGCTGGAGCGTTTGGACAGGGTGGAGCTGTGCATGCTGCTGCTACAGAGTCAAAACACACTCCTACCATCTGTGAGTCTGAGAGCAAACGCATAACGAACCCAGACACACTCGGGTCAGAGTTTAGACGTGTCACAACTCCTTCTCACATCTCTACATGTATTTGTTCTTCAATCTGATCACAAAAAAAGAAGAAATGACATTCATGACATGTCCTCCTTGTCTTTCCTCTCTTTTACCAGATTTGTCATGATTATAATAATGGTGATGGTGAGTTTGGCCGGTGCCAAAGTGGCATGGCTTGTGCAAGACTTCACATCTGTGAGAGGTACCTGAACCAGGAGTGCAGCTGCTCCAGGAACCACGACTTTTATGCTCCCCAGCCATTAAAAACCCTGTATGATAAAGGGGTGCCTGACAACATCATCTCCACCTTAAAGTCGGTTTATGCAAATAAAATGGCCTTGAGGTTTTCTGGTATCCGCAGCTCTGCTCCGGTCAGCAGCACTGACGCAGAAAGTGATGAGGGTGTGAATGTAGAGCAGAGGTGGTACCGAGGGAGGGGGGGCAGCAGGGGGCATCGAGGCTACAGAGGAAACGGGGCACATTTCCAACCTCCGCTGCACCAACAAAGAGCCTCCTCCTTTAGTGACGTCCATGCTTACATTGGTCCCTTGGACCTGTCCCATGATAGGCCAAATGATGGTGCCATTTGGTGGCGATATCCCAATTCACCCATCACAGACGGCTCTTCTTATGGCACTGGTGCAAGTGGTCATGGTGGAAAGAACAAACACTGGGCAACACATTGGAATCAACCCTCAACCCTCAGAGGAAGGGGTGGCAGCAACCATCAGCGGCTCCCTAGAACGCGCTCCACCAGCGATATCTCTGCTGCCGATGGGGGTGAACAGAGCAGCAGACAACAACCCCGGCCGTTCAGAGGTAAGTAAACACGCTCCAGAACTCACAAAGGAAATGTGTCAAAGAGCTTCATCATGTTTTACCGAGACAGAATGGAGATATGCAACACTAAGCATGAGGCAACTTGTGGTTTCTAGTAAACCTTCTTTCTGCTCCTTCCAGGATGTGTGCTCCCTCTTGGTTCTATACTTAGAAAGCAGGGCGTTTTTTTAAAGCAGGGCGTTTCCTGTCAGTGCTAGGCTGAAGACACCAGTTCTATGTCTCATAGAGAAGGTATACCTGATCTGAGAGCTGGAACTTCTTTCATTTAATTCACATAAAAGAGAAGCAGTATAATATTTGGCAGCCATTCATATGAAGCCACTCCACTGGCTCCCAGTCCATTGTAGAATAGAAACCATTTTACTTCTTTATAAAGCTCCTAATGGCCACGCCTCTCTCTTTTATTGCAGCTTTTTAAAACCTGACTATATTCACTTAAGATTGATCTGTGTTTACTTCATCTTTTACACACATTGATGTCTCTTTCTGCCGTGTCACCACTTTGACCTTATGGCATTTAAAGTGTTGTGTAAACACATTGAGATGGGATTGGTGCTTGTGGTTGATGTGTTTTCAGATCAGGGTTTTAAGACTCGCAACAAGATGCCGTACAGAGGGCAGGTCAAGGACCGTGGTCAGGGGCTAGACCTGAATGACAACGAGACAGCTGAGGACTACTGTGATTCCAAGAAAACATCCAGGTAATCTGGTCAAACATCCAGGTAATCTGGTCAAACATCCAGGTAATCTGGTCAAACATCCAGGTAATCTGGTCAAACAACCAGGTAATCTGGTCAAACAACCAGGTAATCTGGTCAAACAACCAGGTAATCTGGTCAAACATCCAGGTAATCTGGTCAAACATCCAGGTAATCTGGTCAAACAACCAGGTAATCTGGTCAAACATCCAGGTAATCTGGTCAAACATCCAGGTAATCTGGTCAAACAACCAGGTAATCTGGTCAAACATCCAGGTAATCTGGTCAAACATCCAGGTAATCTGGTCAAACAACCAGGTAATCTGGTCAAACATCCAGGTAATCTGGTCAAACATCCAGGTAATCTGGTCAAACATCCAGTTAATCTGGTCAAACATCCGGGTAATCTGGTTACATTCAGCAGCAGTTTGGGTTCGTGGCGTTGATCAGTTATATAGCTACACTAAAGACTACGTCTACCAGTGACAATCTCTCAATGTGGGCAGAGTCTATAAAAACAGGAAGTAGTCCTCTGACTGGAGTAATACTGATAGTCAGATCAGGACACCAACCCAGACAACTTCCAGGAAGTTACCGGGGGCAGAAAGTGACAGGACAGTCCTCTGGCCTGGTCCTCTCAGCCGTGGTGTCTCCATACAGCTTTGGCCCTATAGACACTTTTGTCAGCATATCACAACTGTTTTGGCAGAGAGTGACATCACTGATCAGGCGCCCACAGCCGAGCACAGAGAGGCAGAGGAAAACAAGACATCAACAACGGAAAAAGAAGCATTTCTGTCTGTTGTAATACGTAGTGGTTGGAGCAGTGACCGTACTGATGAATAGACCTGATGACAAACTCATCAAACTTCGAATGGGGGCTGTTCAGCACCGTCTGCTTATATCATTTCCCATGTCCCACAACCAATCAGCATGAGTTAACCACAAGTCCCGCCCAGCAAGTCTCCTGGGCCTTTCTGAGTACCTCCCTTAGCCCAGGGACTGGTTGGTCCCTGAAATGTCCTGAAAATGTCCATTTCAGGACGGCTCAGTGAAGTGGAGACATGATCATGCCACAGAGGTTCAGTAAAACGACTGAATTCCAAAGGCCAGTCCTTTCAGGAAGTTGTGATGGGTGTTGGTGATGGTTGCTTCCTAAAATGACAGATTTTTCAGCACATTTTCCAAAAAGTTGTGGTCAAAGTTGCCATTTTTTTCAAGCTTTTTTTTTTTTGGTTTTGTTTAAGGTTTTATTTTGTTTATACACACACACACACACACAGTCAACCTCTTTACACACACACTGTTGCACTGTTTCACCTTAAAATGAAGACTTCAAAATGTCGTAATCTCCACGACCACAACGCTGACGGCTTGTCTCAGCGTCACTCAGACGTGTTAGCGTCTCGCTTTACTTTCACTTCAGAAGTTCGCCGCAAAGGTTCACTGGTTCAGCAGAGAGAGTTTAGAAGACAGAAGCAGTTTCTCGTGCACACTGGATACAAACAACACATGCATTAACGGGGTTTAAAACATTGACAATGTTCAAAGGTTTGCATTTGATAACGCAGAAAGTCCTTTTTATTTCTAATTTACTCACATAATGGCAAAACCGCTGACACAGCACACTTTTTAGGACACAGATACTCTCCGTGTGTGTGTGTGTGTGTTTTATAATAAATATTAGTCAGGTGTAACATTTCATTATTACAGATGTTTTGTCATTCTCCAACACCTTGAAGGCCCTGAGGGTTCCCCTCTCCTCTAATTTGGCTAAACGTTCATGTCTCTCAGTTTAAAATATAAAATGTATATTGTCTAGACGTAGATCATATTCATTGCATCATGATTACATGTCTGTCTGATCTCTTTGTCCATCAGAATAGAGCTGGAGGAAAGCGGGTGTGGATTGGAGGAGCCGACCCAAACCGTGACTGAGGAGGAGTCTGAGAACGCGACAGAGGTGTGTTCTAAAGCTCCCACAGTGGTTAAAGGTTGGCTCAACATTTCTGCATTTATTGAATTGTTTTGTAATACTTGTGATTGTTGACTTTTTTCCAGTCAGCGTCTGAGGTGGACCATCTAAAGTCTCGGGTGAGGGTGCTCCTCAAGGATCTAGAGCAGGCCCAGAGCAAGCTGGATGAAGCAGAAGGCATGAAGAAGAAGCTGTGGGACAGGTTAGACCTACACTGTCTCCTACACCTGCAGTGTTTAGTCAGTTTAAATCTTCTCCTTGCTTCAGATTGCTCGTTTGGTGTGAACACTGATCAGTCTAGGTCTAGGATGGAACTAAAGAACCGAGACCCGTTGGAGGAGGTGGCCTTGGTTCGTTTATAGTGCGAACCTGATCCAACCTCCATCCAAGACAACGACCACAGAATGCTGCTTGTTCATTCCAAAGGCTTTAAGTGTTGCACGACTAGCCACTAGGATACCTTCATGAGGATGGGTGTGGGTCCGACCAGGCGCTAGTCGTTGAAGCAGGATGGGATCATTTCTTAGGTACTGGGTGATAGTGGTAGCTTTAAGACATGTGGGAACAGCAGCATGGCTCAGTGAGGTGTTGAAGATGTCTCTGAAGATATCCAAGTTCTGCAGCAAAGACTCTCCAACCTTGATCTGGAATGTTTTCAGACCTGAGGATTTTTGTGCAGTGAGCCCTCTAAGGCCGGAGTCTAAGGGTCTAAGGCTCCCATGTGCCGCGCCCCGCAGTGCTCTAGACCACAGACACACCCTCCGTGACCACGAACTCACTCATGGATGAAGTAGCCATTTACATTGAGTACCGCGGGTCTAAGGGGTCTTCACCATCTGTGAGTGGTTAGAGTCGATGCCTGTTGGGGGGGGGGGGCTTGTGTGCTGGTAGGGCTGGGCACCGAAACACGGTACTAGACCGGTACCGACCGAAAGCCGTCAGCAGGTACCGGTACCTTAAAAACACGGGACATATGTCAGTACTTTTACTGTAAAATGTCCCTGTAAATAAGCTGCTTCATTTATCCACCAGTACCGCCGCACGGGTGGAGACACAGGTGAGACGTGGAGGAGTAGAGAGTCCCTCCCCTCCCTTTCAAAACAGTTCTCCCACAAGCGAGATTTGGGTTAAAAATTCTGAAACACTCTAAAGTTTGGCTGCATTTTGAAAGGTAAACGGGAACCGAGCAAAATGCAACCTATGCAATGAGATGTGTGCTGTGAAAAACAGGAACTCCAGCAATTAGTCAAAGCCACGCATCGCATTGGAAATAACTTTCTGCTGCAGCGCCGTGTTCAGTCTGACTCCGAGCTTCCAGCCTCTGCTGTATCAGCTGTGTGAGGGAGGAGACAGTGACATCACAGGAAGTTCCCGATGTGAGCAACAAATACCAGTAATAACAGTAAATATGCTACAAAACAATGGTTTATATCATTTTTATTTTAAAAAACGTTAAATACTTTGTTATTTTCTCTCAGAATTAAATATATAGTAAGTAAGTAAAGTTTATTTCTATAGCACCTTTCACAGAAAAAATCACAAAGTGCTTCACAGAAAACAGAATCAAACATGATAAAACAAATAAAATCAATAAAACAAACAAAATATCATTACAAATCAAAATCATTAAACAACAACAAGAGAACACAAAAGAGTTCTTTAAAAGCAGTTTTGAATAATTGGGTCTTCAGCTGCTTTTTAAAGGAGTCCAGACTGTCTATACAGCGTCAAACTAAAGGAAGGTCATTCCAAAGTCGAGGTGCAACAGACTGGAAGGAGAGATCACCTGGACTTTAAATCTGGTCCTTGGAACTGTTAGTAGATTCTGGTCTGTGGACCTGAGGACTCAGGTTGGAACTGTTAGTAGATTCTGGTCTGTGGACCTGAGGACTCAGGTTGGAGCTGTTAGTAGATTCTGGTCTGTGGACCTGAGGACTCGGGTTGGAGCTGTTAGTAGATTCTGGTCTGTGGACCTGAGGACTCGGGTTGGAGCTGTTAGTAGATTCTGGTCTGTGGACCTGAGGACTCGGGTTGGAGCTGTTAGTAGATTCTGGTCTGTGGACCTGAGGACTCGGGTTGGAGCTGTTAGTAGATTCTGGTCTGTGGACCTGAGGACTCGGGTTGGAGCTGTTAGTAGATTCTGGTCTGTGGACCTGAGGACTCGGGTTGGAGCTGTTAGTAGATTCTGGTCTGTGGACCTGAGGACTCGGGTTGGAGCTGTTAGTAGATTCTGGTCTGTGGACCTGAGGACTCGGGTTGGAGCTGTTAGTAGATTCTGGTCTGTGGACCTGAGGACTCGGGTTGGAGCTGTTAGTAGATTCTGGTCTGTGGACCTGAGG
>SSNR01000535.1:58688-86188 GCA_006937965.1 Callopanchax toddi
TCAGTTCCCTCAAAGAAATGTTCCAGGTATACGATTCCTTTCCTCCTCCAGTCTGAGAAGTTGATCATATTGTTGTTTTGTAGGATGTCAGGATTGTTCCAGATGGGTGTACGCCTGCATGGAATCAGTGAAGACTCAGTCATTTTCAGATCCTCCCACCATGCTGTCAGAGAAGAGCTGATGTTAGGGCTTTTAAAGCAGTCGCTTCGTTTAATGTTTGAGCTAATAAATGGTAGATCTGAAATCTCTATATTGTTGCATATTGTCTGTTCTACGTCTAACCAGGACTCATCTAGTGGGTCCTGCTTAATCCATCTTCAGATGTATTGTAGCCTGTTGGCTAAGAAGTAATGATAAAAATGAGGTACATCTAGTCCTCCTCTATCTTTGGTTTTCTGTAGCGTTTTCAGGCTAATACGTGGAGGTTTATCCTTCCAAAGAAATGTAGAAATAGACGAGTCCAGAGATCTAAACCAGTCAGATGATGGTTTATTTGGAATCATTGAAAATAGGTCATTGATTCTTGGTAAAACCATCATTTTAATTGAAGCAACCCTACATAAATTTGGTTTTGGGAATTCTTTTATAAAGTGGTTAAAAATCTTATCCAGTTCTCCAACAGCTCGTGTCAGGACAAACGACCGGACATCAGCCAGCTTCTGTCTTCAGAGGGGGACCAGGCAGGGACGTCCACTCTCCCCCTCACTGTTTGCCGTTTTTATTGAACCGCTAGCAGCAGCAATCAGGCAAAGTAAAGATATTAAAGGTCCCATGTCATCGGTTTCCATGTTTTCTGACTTATCTATCATGTTGCAACGTTGAGTTCTCACCTTCAACCTGCCAGAAAGAGCAAAAAACGGCGTCCATCTGTCTCCTAGTCCAGCCAGTGAGAAGCTCTTCCAGATTTCAGACCCAGGTTTCAAACAGTTTTTTTCACTCCAGCCCGCTATGAGGTCATAGTGATCCGGACTTGCTTATATGGTCAATTCTCCGCCCACATGCACGTTCACGACACCTGGAGCGAGGCAGTGCCGCCGCCATTGCCCATAGACCGTGTAGTGTTTAGTTTCAGTTTCGTTTCTCTTTCACGCGACGGCACTGCCCCCTACTGGGCACTGCCCCCTACTGGACACTGCCCCCTACTGGGCACTGCCCCCTACTGGACACTGCCCCCTACTGGACACTGCCCCCTACTGGACACTGCCCCCTACTGGACACTGCCCCCTACTGGACACTGCCCCCTACTGGGCACTGCCCCCTACTGGACACTGCCCCCTACTGGGCACTGCCCCCTACTGGGCACTGTCCCCTACTGGGCACTGTCCCCTACTGGACACTGCCCCCTACTGGGCACTGCCCCCTACTGGGCACTGTCCCCTACTGGACACTGCCCCCTACTGGACACTGCCCCCTACTGGGCACTGCCCCCTGCTGCAGCAGAAGTGTCAGGCTGCCAAATCAGGAGAAACCCAGCAGAACCGGAAGGCGGCGCTTTCTTCTGATCTCTGAGTTTCTCCTTAGGAAATAATTACAGCGTATTTTGAGTTCTAATGGTGCAACGCTGATCTAGAGGCATCAAAGATTACACCTGTTTAATAGAAAGTCATTTAAATATGGAGTCACAGGCACTTTAAAGGAATAAAATGTAAAGACATAGAACATAAAATCAGTCTTTATGCAGATGATGTATTACTGTTTCTCCAGCATTCACAGTCCTCCCTCTCTCAGGTCATTGAATTGATCAACTCTTTTTCTAAAGTTTCAGATTATTCAATAAACTGGTTAAAATCTACAGTTCTTCCAATTAATTGCTCCTTTACCAACTGTCCTAATACACAGTTGCAGTCAGGTAATATTACATACTTAGGTGTTAATATCTCTCCTAGACTGGCAGATTTAACTAAACTAAACCACATCCCACTCTTAAAGAAAGTGGAAGATGATCTGGTCAGATGGAAGTCTCTACCCATATCGCTCATGGGGAGAGTTGCAACATTGATAATTTAAGCTTTAAACAACGACTGGTTAAATACATCATTTTAAATCTCAAGGAGGACGCTTTATAAACAGAAGAACATGGAGGACAACCTGAGCGTCCTCTACACGAGACTCTAGAACAGAGTCTTCATCCAGGGACCGTACAGACCTGACCACAGCTAGGACCTGACAGAGCGACTCTGAATCAGTCACTACAACGTTCCTTTGATTCATTGATCTATGCAGTCTGACCCGCTGGTGACTGGATGAACCACATTGATTCTACACTGAAGAGATAAAGAGATCCTCTCACTTCTCCTGACAGAGGCTGAGCAGCTCGGTGGCTCGGACACCGTGCGCCTGTAGCTAGAAACAGCCCTGTAATAAAGAACCAGGCCGTCTGCTCTGTCCTATCTCCTCCAGGCGGTCCCTCAGCGACATGCAGCAGAGACACGGGACGTCCAGAGGACATCCACTTGGAGCCGCAGCAGGTCTGAGTGACGGAGGTACGTTAGGATCAGGATTCTCTTTGGTCCAAATCTGAACTCTAGTTTTAAAGGAACATCAGGTTTTATCTACAGTAAAGACCTGATGACATCACTCAGAGCAGGCTCTAGGAACAGGAAGTAGTCCTCTGACCAGTACTCATGGCTAGGTAGACCTGGTGGTGTTCAGAGGGACCTGATGGAGGTCAGAGGGACCTGGTGGAGGTCGGAGGGACCTGGTGGAGGTCGGAGGGACCTGGTGGTGGTCGGAGGGACCTGGTGGAGGTCGGAGGGACCTGGTGGTGGTCGGAGGGACCTGGTGGTGGAGGTCGGAGGGACCTGGTGGTGGAGGTCGGAGGGACCTGGTGGTGGAGGTCGGAGGGACCTGGTGGTCGGAGGGACCTGGTGGTGGAGGTCGGAGGGACCTGGTGGTGGTCGGAGGGACCTGATGGTGGTCGGAGGGACCTGGTGGTGGTCGGAGGGACCTGATGGTGGTCGGAGGGACCTGGTGGTGGAGGTCGGAGGGACCTGGTGGTGGAGGTCGGAGGGACCTGGTGGTGGTCGGAGGGACCTGGTGGAGGTCGGAGGGTCCTGGTGGTGGTCGGAGGGACCTGGTGGAGGTCGGAGGGACCTGGTGGTGGAGGTCGGAGGGACCTGGTGGAGGTCGGAGGGACCTGGTGGTGGGTCGGAGGGACCTGGTGGAGGTCGGAGGGACCTGGTGGTGGAGGTCGGAGGGACCTGGTGGTGGAGGTCGGAGGGACCTGGTGGTGGTCGGAGGGACCTGGTGGTGGTCGGAGGGACCTGGTGGAGGTCGGAGGGACCTGGTGGTGGTGGTCGGAGGGACCTGGTGGAGGTCGGAGGGACCTGGTGGTGGAGGTCGGAGGGACCTGGTGGTGGGGGGCGGAGGGACCTGGTGGTGGTGGGCGGAGGGACCTGGTGGTCGGAGGGACCGGGTGGTGGTGGTCGGAGGGACCTGGTGGTGGAGGTCGGAGGGACCTGGTGGTAGAGGTCGGAGGGACCTGGTGGAGGTCGGAGGGACCTGGTGGTGGTCGGAGGGACCTGGTGGAGGTCAGAGGGACCAGGTGGTGGTCGGAGGGACCTGGTGGTGGAGGTCGGAGGGACCTGGTGGTGGAGGTCGGAGGGACCTGGTGGTCGGAGGGACCTGGTGGTGGAGGTCGGAGGGACCTGGTGGTGGAGGTCGGAGGGACCTGGTGGTGGAGGTCGGAGGGACCTGGTGGTGGTCGGAGGGACCTGATGGTGGTCGGAGGGACCTGGTGGAGGTCGGAGGGAGCTGGTGGTGGTCGGAGGGGCCTGGTGGTGGAGGTCGGAGGGACCTGGTGGTGGAGGTCGGAGGGACCTGGTGGTCGGAGGGACCTGGTGGTGGAGGTCGGAGGGACCTGGTGGTAGAGGTCGGAGGACGTGGTGGAGGTCGGAGGGACCTGGTGGTGGTCGGAGGGACCTGGTGGAGGTCGGAGGGACCTGGTGGTGGTCGGAGGGACCTGGTGGTGGAGGTCGGAGGGACCTGGTGGTCGGAGGGACCGGGTGGTGGAGGTCGGAGGGACCTGGTGGTGGAGGTCGGAGGGACCTGATGGTGGTCGGAGGGACCTGGTGGAGGTCGGAGGGACCTGGTGGTGGAGGTCGGAGGGACCTGGTGGTGGAGGTCGGAGGGACCTGGTGGTGGAGGTCGGAGGGACCTGGTGGTGGAGGGACCTGGTGGTAGAGGTCGGAGGGACCTGGTGGTGGTCGGAGGGACCTGGTGGTGGTCGGAGGGACCTGGTGGTGGTCGGAGGGACCTGGTGGTGGAGGTCGGAGGGACCTGGTGGTGGTGGTCGGAGGGACCTGGTGGTGGAGGTCGGAGGGACCTGGTGGTGGAGGTCGGAGGGACCTGGTGGAGGTCGGAGGGACGTGGTGGTGGTCGGAGGGACCTGGTGGAGGTCGGAGGGACCTGGTGGTGGAGGTCGGAGGGACCTGGTGGTGGAGGGACCTGGTGGTGGAGGGCGGAGGGACCTGGTGGAGGTCGGAGGGACCTGGTGGAGGTCGGAGGGACCTGGTGGTGGTCGGAGGGACCTGGTGGTGGAGGTCGGAGGGACCTGGTGGTGGAGGTCGGAGGGACCTGGTGGTCGGAGGGACCTGGTGGTGGAGGTCGGAGGGACCTGGTGGTAGAGGTCGGAGGGACCTGGTGGAGGTCGGAGGGACCTGGTGGTGGTCGGAGGGACCTGGTGGTGGAGGTAGGAGGGACCTGGTGGTGGAGGTCGGAGGGACCTGGTGGTCGGAGGGACCTGGTGGTGGAGGTCGGAGGGACCTGGTGGTAGAGGTCGGAGGGAGCTGGTGGGGGTCGGAGGGAGCTGGTGGTGGTCGGAGGGAGCTGGTGGAGGTCGGAGGGACCTGGGGGAGGGCGGAGGGACCTGGTGGAGGTCGGAGGGAGGTGGTGGAGGTCGGAGGGACCTGGTGGTCGGAGGGACCTGGTGGTGGAGGTCGGAGGGACCTGGTGGTGGAGGTCGGAGGGACCTGGTGGAGGTCGGAGGGACCTGGTGGTGGTCGGAGGGACCTGGTGGAGGTCGGAGGGACCTGGTGGTGGTCGGAGGGACCTGGTGGTGGAGGTCGGAGGGACCTGGTGGTGGAGGTCGGAGGGACCTGGTGGTGGAGGTCGGAGGGACCTGGTGGTCGGAGGGACCTGGTGGTGGAGGTCGGAGGGACCTGGTGGTAGAGGTCGGAGGGACCTGGTGGAGGTCGGAGGGACCTGGTGGAGGTCGGAGGGACCTGGTGGTGGTCGGAGGGACCTGGTGGAGGTCGGAGGGACCTGGTGGTGGAGGTCGGAGGGACCTGGTGGTGGAGGTCGGAGGGACCTGGTGGTCGGAGGGACCTGGTGGTGGAGGTCGGAGGGACCTGGTGGTGGAGGTCGGAGGGACCTGGTGGAGGTCGGAGGGACCTGGTGGTGGTCGGAGGGACCTGGTGGAGGTCGGAGGGACCTGGTGGTGGTCGGAGGGAGCTGGTGGTGGTGGGAGGGAGCTGGTGGAGGTGGGAGGGGCCTGGTGGTGGAGGGGGAGGGACCTGGTGGTGGTCGGAGGGACCTGGTGGTGGTCGGAGGGACCTGATGGTGGTCGGAGGGACCTGGTGGTGGTCGGAGGGACCTGATGGTGGTCGGAGGGACCTGGTGGAGGTCGGAGGGACCTGGTGGTGGAGGTCGGAGGGACCTGGTGGTGGTCGGAGGGACCTGATGGTGGTCGGAGGGACCTGGTGGTGTTGGTCCATGGCACCCCGCCTCTGTCAGAGTGCTCCAGGACAGCTGTAGTTGATCACCACCAGTGAGTGACTGATGTGTAGTACGGAGCTTTGGGGAGTGTAGACCTCTAGAGGGCGCTCTCTAAACACAGGTCCTACGGTCTGAGCACTAACTGACCAAACGACTTGATGTCGGTTTAAACTCTGGTCCCTTCCTTCAGACGACGACGGGTTTTGTTTTTTATCTCCTGATCAAAGCTGAAGTCCAGGATCTGTCAGGTTTATGTTCCCTAACAGGTCCTCCCTTGTGAGGCTGTGGGTGGGCGGGGCTTCTTCTCTAGTCCAGGTCTGGTAACACTACTTAAACCAGGAGAGACGCTGCTGCTGATCAGTGCCATGAGTATTGCTCCTATCAGAGGACTACTTCCTTTCATAGAGACTCCACCTACTTTGAGTGATGTCAGAAGTGGGCGTGGTCCTGCCAGCCGATGAACGACACTTCAGATTACCTATAATAACAGGACTTTAGCCCACTTTGACTCGTCAGGTCCTCCTCCAGTTCCCCAGAGGTCAGGAGGACAAACCCACTGACAGCTGACCTAGACCACATCCCAGGACCGGTTCTAACGAGGCCCCCAGGAAGTCCAGGAGGGGAAAACTGACCAACACGTTCAGGCTTCGAGACGACTCGTTAGGAAAACCAGAAATGTCCCTTTTTGTCTCGTTGTGGTTGACCTCATCAGGTTGGTCATGTGATCTGTCTGTCTGTCTCAGGTACGGACCAGCAGCTGCAGAACATTCCTGAACACACCTGTCCCAAATGCAACGAGAACCTCCCGGACCTGGACTCCCTGCTCATTCACACCATGGACTGCATCAACTAGACCTCCATCGCTTCACGCTTTCACTGCAGCGTCTGGGTCTCCGTCCTCCTGACCCCTGACCTCTGACCTCTGACCCTCCACAGATCCCAGACAAGGTCAGGGATATTTAAGGCAGACCAGTGTGTGCTCCTTAGCAAACGTCTCATTAACTCCTACAAGAATAGAACAAACAACCTGTTCTCACTGGACGTTCTGATGTTTCCACCACTTTAAAACCTGGTGATGAATAAATCAACAAGACAGACGCCGATCTGGTGACGGGGTCTCAATGTGATGAGAGGTTTAACAACGTTTATTATAAAAGTACGGAGGTTATGTGGATCCCTAGTCCAGAAACCTGGTCTTCCCTTTAGATCTCCACCCTGACTCTGGTCTCCTCCTCAGTTTACACACAGCATCGTGTCTGCAGCGGTCTCTTATCTTTGGACGAGACTCTGTGTCTGTCTGCTGTCCCTGAGTCAGTTTGACAGTTTCAGACTGATTTACCGTTTGACCTTGTTTCAACAACTTTTACTCATTTAAATGTCTCATAAAAACCTCAGCAGTAGTACGATCATTGACTCAGACTTTAGCATCAGGTCAACTCTTTGTCATTACAGTGAACTATGTGATGAAGAAATCACCACATTCAAAGAATACCGAAACCCAAAGACCTCCCACCAGTCCGGGGAAACCAAACAATCATACTGTCAGGTTTAAACGTCCAACATGATCAAAAACCCAGACTCGGTCAAGAAACAGACAACTTCTCTGAATACACAACAAACTCCAGAGACAGGCTGGACCTCAGCAGACCAGATCTGTCTTCCCCCTGCTCAGAGCTCATGTTTTACTGAAAGACACAGATAAGGGAAAGTCGAGATAGTACAGTGTTTACTCAGATGGCTCCTTTTCTCAGCCTCTCCAGATCGTACCTCTCAAACAGAAGTTTCAGTGTCCATATAAACAACATCATGTCAGATACTACAGATCTGTTCTGTGGGGTACCCCAAGGCTCTGTTCTGGGTCCACTCCTGTTTTTACTATATCTCCATCCTCTTGGACAGATCATTAGTAGATGTCCCAATGTCTCCTACCACCTTTATGCAGATGACATTCAGCTGTACTGCTCCTTCAAGGACTCAGAGTTCTACAAACTGTCTGAACTACTGGAGTGTCTGTCAGCTACTAACTGGTTAGAAAATCACTTCCTTCAGTTAAACCCTGAAAAGACTGAATGTCTGATTGTTGTCCCTGATAGGACGGTCCCTCTGATCAGTCAACATATTGGACATTTAAGTTCTGCTGTAAAGTCAAACCTGAGGAATCTGGGTGTTATTTTCGACCAATCAATGTCTCTTGAAAGTCACTCAAAACAGCTGGTCAGAAACTGTTTTTATCATCTGAGAAATATTTCCAAACTGAGAAAGTTGGTGTCAAAACCTGAACAGGAAATGGTTCTTCATGCTTTTATCTCCTCCCGTCTAGATTACTGTAACACACTTTTCACATGTTTGAACCAAAAAGCCCTTTATGGCCTTCAGCTGGTCCAGAACTCTGCAGCGAGGCTCCTCACTGGAGCAAACAGGAAAGATCACATCACTCCTATTCTGAAGTCTCTGCACTGGTTACCTGTTAAATGTAGAGTTCATTTTAAAATCCTGACTCTAACTTTCAGGGCCCTACATGGTCAAGTGTAACCGGTTTTAACTTCCGCTCACTCCAACAGACCGAGCCAGATAAACCCCTCGACTCTGCGTTGTGTTGTTTTTTTTAAAGGAAGAGACTTCTGATTTATCAGGCGTGTTTATTTCCTGAGTGGGAACACAATGGTGTCAGATCAGTGCAACAGGCTCGTCACAACAGCTCGCATACAGCACACTTTCCTGATGCTTTTACAGACTGACTGCGATTACTATAACAATGTATTTTTAGATTATAAAAGAACACAGTAACATAAATGATGTACCTGAGTGGGAACACAATGGTGTCAGATCAGTGCAACAGGCTCGTCACAACAGCTCGCATACAGCACACTACAACGGAGCATCTCATTAGCATTTAGCATCTCATTAGCATATTAACAAACTAAAAATACAAGAACTCATATCAGGCACTTGTCTAATGAACACTCATTATACACCTTGTACATAACTTGATGAAAACAAATTGAAAATAAATGTTTACACTCTGTGCTGTACAATGAGACTCACCTTTCCTGATGCTTTTACAGACTGACTGCGATTACTATAGCCAGCCCTATATAACCTGCTACAGAGAGGAGGCGCTGTTTCCACATTACACTGATCGGAGATTGCAAGTGGATTTATACAACCTATGCACCGTTACATTCCCCCCTGCTAAATTCCACTTGCACCCCAAACAAAAAAAAATTTTTAAGCAAGGTACATCACAGCAACTAGTACATGAACAAGGAATGAAACATATCCATCAGACCAAACAAACTTCAATAGCTTAACCAATGCTATTGACATGACATAAATCTGCTCAGCAATTTACTACAGTACAGTTACAAAAAAACTCCAGTCAGAAGACTATTCTCAAAAGAAACAGCATAAGAAGACGGTAACCAGACCCCTTCATCATACAAGTGGGAAAAAACAAAATATGCCATTTACACATTTCAATAGAATGTAACTGTATGCCATAACAGACACAGAGAAACAAATACAACAGTATTCACCTTGAAAACACGTTACATGTCCAGTACAATAAAACACACAGACATCTTAATTTTCAATCAACCTCAAACATTGTCTGTTTTCTGAATCATTATCTCAATCAATCTAGAAACAGGCTTGAGTAACCTTCCTGCCCTAGACCTAGCGTGCGACTCTACCACCCCTTCAACATCAGCCGTGTCACCAACAATTGACCCAATTGCTTCGGATGGTGCATCAGCCTCAGCAGAGTCTGGTTCACAGTCAGTAACTGTTGGGATCACTGAAACTGGTGAGCACATAGACGGGTCCACAGCCATGAACAGTTCAGCCTGCTGATCACTATTAACAGTGTTCTTTCGCACATCCATGTCAACAGAGGAGACTGAGTTACAGATGGATTGATGGTCAACAATCGTGCCATCTGGTTGAACAGCCTCTGTCATTACTGACTCACTGGAAACCCCAGATGGCAAGTCAGAAACCCAAGCTCTGGTTCTATACTCAGCAGAAGTCACAGACACATCACAGGCTGCTTCATCATCCTCATCCAGAGTCACTGCGTCAGATTCAGAATACACATCCATTTCTTCCTGAGATGAAGCATCCACCAGAGGAAGAAAGTTCACTGGCATAATCAGGTTGCGATGCACAACTTTCACTTGCCCTGTGGAAGCATCTTGAAGCTTAAAGGTGTGACTCACATCATTTTTATCAACAACTTTATAAACCACACTTTCCCAGCGATCAGCAAGTTTCCTTTTTCCACGTCCTTTTTTGTTGGCCAAAAGGACACAGTCACCAATCTCTACTGGAGCTCCCCGCACCTTCCGGTTGTAGAGATCTGTGTGGCGCTGCAACTGTTTGGATGCCATTTCTTGTGCTATGCCCATAGCTTCTTTGAGGTCTTTCCTTAGTGTTAGGACATACTGATCATAGTCCGAGATGTCATGATGGGCAATCACAGAGCCAAACATCACGTCAACGGGAAGCCTTGGCACCCTGCCAAACATTAGTAGAAATGGGGCAAAGCCAGTTGTCTCATGGATAGTACAGTTGTATGCAAACGTGAGGGCTTTCAGTGAATCAGGCCACTTTTGCTTAGCTCTGGGGGGCAGGGCACGAATCATATTGCCCAAAGTGCGGTTCATCCTCTCACAGGAACCATTTCCCATTGGATGGTAGGGAGTTGTGTGAGACTTGTTAACACCTGCTACACTCAACAACTCGGCAATGAGTGCACTTTCAAAATTGGTCCCTTGATCAGAGTGCAGACGCTTTGGAAATCCATAGATACAGAAATAGTTATGCCATAGCTGATGTGCCACTGCCTTGGCAGACTGGTTGGGGCACAAAAAGGCATGAGCCATCTTTGTAAAGTGGTCAGTGACCACTAGGACGTCCATAGATTTATTTGCAGAATCCTCTGCTGACCAAAAGTCTATACAAACCAGCTCAAGAGGCTCAGATGTTTTGATGTTTTCTAATGGCGCTCTAGCCTCTGGCTCAGGGGATTTGCTAACGACACATCGTCTGCAGCACCGCACATAGTCTGACACATCCTTGGCCATGCTATGCCAGAAAAATCTTTGTCTGGCAAGGTACAGCGTCCTTTGCTGTCCTTGGTGACCCGCCTTATCATGGACACCTTTCAGCACCACAGAACGAAGGTCTAGCGGGACAACATAGAGGTAAGTTTTGGTCTTTGTGACAGGATTTGTAGAGGCCCGATACAGAACACCAGCCTTCAGCGTCAACTTGTCCCATGCTTTCAGAAGTCTTTTGGTAGCAGCCGTTTCTTTTACCCGCTCTCTTCTTGTTGGTCTCCGTCCCCTTTCCACATAACAGATCACCCTACTGAGTGTATCATCACATCTCTGCTTTGCAGCCAACTCGTCGTGTGAGAAGATTTCAGAGTCAGTATATTTAGGAGTTAGCACAGTTTGGGAGAATTGAGGCAGGAGAAGGGCGTGTGGCCACACTCTGAACTCTGGTTGGTTTTGGACCTGAAGGACAGCTTCCACTTCAGAGAATGTCAGTACCCCAGCCTGCAGTACTGCTGTGCACCGGGAGGCGATACACTGACCGTCGTCTGGGGCCTCATCAGCTGAGTGCACAGTCCATCTGAAGGCTTCCTGTACTCCACCCATGGCCACTGCCTCTGCCTCAGCCAGAAGTTCCTTATATGGTACTCTTGTCAATCTTTGAGAGGTACTGGGCTGCGCAAAGGGCTCCCTGCTCAGCGCATCAGCAACCACATTTTTCGGACCAGGAATGTACTTTATATCAAACTGGAAAGGGGCTAGCTTTGCAATCCATCTCTGTTCACATGCATCCAGTCTTGGCTTAGAGAGAATGTAGGTCAGAGGGTTATTATCTGTCCACACAGTAAACTGATGACCTCTTAACCAGTGATGAAACTTATCACACACAGCCCACTTCAAGGCGAAAAACTCAAGTCTATGTGCTGGGTATTTGGACTGTGCATGGTTGAGTGTCTTACTGGCAAAGGCAATTGGTCTTGATGTGGAAGCCCCAGCCGGAACTTGTGAAAGCACAGCACCAAGACCACTGCTGGAGGCATCAACAGAGAGAATGAATGGCTCTTCAAAGTTTGGATGGGCCAAGAGCACTTGATCCAACAAAGCCTGCTTTAGCTTACAGAAAGCTGTCCGGCATTCATCCGTCCAATCCTCCACACACAGCTTTGTACGCACCAGCCGGCGCCTTCTCCCTGAACCACGAGGGCCTTTATCCCCAGATGTCAGTCGGAACAAAGGTTTTGCAATGGATGAGCAGTTCTCAATAAACTGTTGGTAGAACATCACCATTCCCAGAAATGAACGAACCCTCTGTTGGGATGGGACATTAGAGCCTTCTTCCATAAGGTCTGCCTCCATTAGGGATGTAATGGATGCTATTTTATCAGGGTCTGACCTTATCCCATCAGCATTAATAATGTGTCCCAAGAACTTTACAGATTGTCTCAGAAAATGGCATTTCTTTGGGGCAAGCTTCAGATTGTGAGTCTGAAGTCTCTGGAAGACCATCTGCAAGCGCTCCAGTGCCAGTTCTTCTGTAGGGGCAAACACTAAGATATCATCAAGATAACATAGTACACTGAGGAAGTTCTGATCTCCAAAAATGCCCAGCATCATTCTCATAAATGTTGCAGGACTATTGCACAATCCCTGAGGCATTCGATTATATTCATATAGTCCAAATGGTGATGTAAAAGCAGTGTACTTACGATCCTGCTCATGCACCTCCACATTATAATAACCTGAGGTTAGGTCCATTGTGGAGAAGAATCCATTTCCTCCTAAGGCAGCCAGTGCATCAGCTGGATGAGGAAGTGGGTGGGCATCCTTGACAGTCCTAGTATTAAGCCACCGAAAGTCATTACATATCCTCAGATCACCAGACTTCTTCCAAACTAAGACCAATGGTGATGCAAATTCACTGCAAGACTTACGAATGATTTCCCGTGCCTCCATTTCATTCAGAGCCTGTCTTAGTTTCTCATATTGAGTTGGTGGCACATGTCGGCATGGCAACCGGAATGGTTTTTCATCAACGACTCGAATCCGATGGAGGAACCCTTCAGCTTTGCCACAATCCAGTTTGTCCCTTGAGAAGATGGACTCAAACTGGGCTATGAGACTAACTAGTTTCTCTTTGCCAGCTGGTGAAGCTTCACATGAATCAATATCAATATCAGACAGTCCTATATTTTGTAGCACTGCATGCAAAGAGCTACTACAACTTGCCACTATCTGTGGGGGTGGATGATCAGGAAGACTGGAGATATCAGAAACTAAGCTTTGTTCATCATGGCCCCAAGCCAATTTCTGATTTGGCAGTTGCATGTTCTGTTGCCAGTAGGAGCCAGTGGGGCTGAAGCTCTCCAGTGCTGCACAGTGAAACACATCGGCTAACTTTGCATTTCGTTTCAGGGTTATTGGTTTGTCAAAGGGGTTTAATACTTTCACAGGGAGCCACCCATCATCTTTCAACTGTGCCACAGTTCGTCCCACCATCACCGATCTTGGCCTTGACCTGGCTCCTGTGGGTTCTATTAGTACTGTACTACCCATCTCCCCACTATCCAATGGTGGCAGTCTGCCCCAGACTAGATACTCTGTCAAGGGCTCCAATGTTATGGCTCTTTTTATCTTAACAGTTCCTATCTTGTGAGTACCACTTTCTGAAGACACCACTCCTGACATTAAACTCAAGAGATCCTTATCAGACATGTTTTCTTCCTTTTGAGTCTTGCCGCATTTCTCTGTTAAATCTCCGTTTTCTTTTAGGTGATTAAGTAAGTGCCTCATAAGATTGCTGCCTATAATAAGGTCCTCATCCTGTCCAGCAACCACAAGCATGGGTACCACGACTTTGCAGCCATACATCTCCACTGTAATGTCGCACACACCTCTTGGTTTAGTCCTCGAACCACCGCAGCCAATCAGGACAACATCAGTGGGTTGCAAAGCAGGGGGTTGTACAACCGCATGCTGTAACAGCTGTGACATCACATTTGTGCTGAGGGTGCAAGCCATGGACCCACTATCCATCATCGCCTTAACGGTCACCCTTCCACCAAGGGTCACATTTTCATAGAATAGTTCATCATGTTGTTTTAGTCTGCGAGTATTCTGGAGTATGGGTCTATTTCCTAACTGTCGTTCCTCACAGACAGTATGATATACAGACTCCAAATCTTCAGCACAAGTCTCTATGGGGGCAATTTCAGGCCCAACACTTTCCCCCTCCACATGCAGGCCAACTAGTTTCCCAGCTGCTGGGCAGCTGCTCCAGGCCCCTTCACATTGGAAGACATTGCCTTGGGACACTGAGACCGTGTGTGGTCAGTAGCATGGCAGTTAAAGCACAGCCTGTTGACTCTACAGTGGTAGTAAGTGGTGTGGTCATTGTCACCACAAATTACACAAGGCGTGGTAGGCTTGACTTTGATCTCTTGACTTTGACGATCTCTGGCGAGTGGCTTTGCTTGTCTAGGCTGTCCTTCTAGGACTTTCTCTAACAGAGCTATCACATGATCAAGACGATCAACAGGTGCATGTGCGTCAACTCCAACATGTGGTACTGGAGAAGGAGTTGGTAACTGTGTGGTACTTTTACTGCCATATGACACCTGTTGGATGTGAGGACTCACCTCCTGTCGCTGAAAACTTAGAGTGCTGGCTGCATTACGCTGGGGGATGCACTTCTGGTCTTTGCTATGCTCTAGCAACTTATCGTGCACATCAGCAATCGTCCACTGCTGCAGGGGCTTGCACTTGAATATGAGAGACAGCTCTGAGTCTGGACAGTGATGGATGAACATGGCAGTCAGTTCTTTTGTCAGATCCTGGAATGATTTATTTTGCCTTTTTAGGCAGTCCTCAGTCACTTCCATGGCTCTATTCAATCTGAGCCAATAATCAAAAGGGTGTTCCCCTGAGATGGGCAATGTTGAATAAAAATCTGCTAATGGCATACTTGAACAGGCTGTGTCACTGAAGTGCTTCTTTAGAATCTCAAAAACTGGTTCTGGGCCCATTCTAAGAGATAAAGAGGGGTTACTGCGTATACCCACCCTGACTATCTCTCGTGCCCTCCCTGTCAGTTTACTAATCACTTCATCAGCTTGTTCTGCTACTGGTACACCCCTTTTTTTTAGAAAGGTCAACATTATCTCTTCCCACTCCTGAACGCTGCATGAGTCACAGCCATCCCCTCTAAAACTCACAGGTTCTTTAAGATCAGACTTAACTATAACATTTAGAAGCGAGGGTTCTGAGAGCACATTATTAGCAGACCCAACAGCACTGTTTCCCATTCCACAGCCCAATCTTGACTCAATACAAGAAGCAATGCTTTCCCCAATGGAAAACCCAATTTGGGTTGCAATCTCTGCATAGAGGTTCTCTTTTGTTGGTACAGAGCCCGGCATTGAATCATGTGAATTATCAAAGCTTCTCACAACAGGATTTTCATTTAAATCAGCAAAGACTGGCATAGGTGTGGATGAAACTGGGGCTGACAGTAACCTTGCTCTACCCCTGCCTAGTGAACATGGTGGGGTAAAACCAACAACCCCCCGCCCTCTTCCAAAAGTGGGAAAATCTGCCATTACAAATCCAGTTTACTTTTTTTTTTTTTTTTTTTAAGCAGAAAAAAATATATATAGGCAACCTATAGCACAAAAAGGTAAAATAAAGGTAGAAGAATATATAAATATATATTGTCTTTAGTTTTCCACAAAATTTAAATGAAAAGAAAATCAAACCACAAACCAGGAAAATAACGAAAACAAACCAAAATAAATCATAAAGCACAATGTAAGGAGCAAACACACCAGAAATTCCTTTCACAATAGAAACACTCAGATCTTCAGACCAGATCAGATGTTACCATGATGCCACCCAGCGGCCAGAATCGGTACCACAGCTGTGTTACAAAAAAAATGGAGGGAAAACAAACAATAGAAGCACATAGCCCCACCTCAATGACCATAAGAAGTCAACCCTGGGGAACTGGAAGACCACTCCCCTAGGTTTTCCCGCACATTTCACCCGCCGATGCTCCAAATGGTTCTCCAGGAAATAGACGGCCCCGGCGTGGAAACCGGCAAGCAGAAGCTTGGGTCACGGCACCAGTGTAACCGGTTTTAACTTCCGCTCACTCCAACAGACCGAGCCAGATAAACCCCTCGACTCTGCGTTGTGTTGTTTTTTTTAAAGGAAGAGACTTCTGATTTATCAGGCGTGTTTATTTCCTGAGTGGGAACACAATGGTGTCAGATCAGTGCAACAGGCTCGTCACAACAGCTCGCATGCAGCACACTTTCCTGATGCTTTTACAGACTGACTGCGATTACTATAACAATGTATTTTTAGATTATAAAAGAACACAGTAACATAAATGATGTACCTGAGTGGGAACACAATGGTGTCAGATCAGTGCAACAGGCTCGTCACAACAGCTCGCATACAGCACACTACAACGGAGCATCTCATTAGCATTTAGCATCTCATTAGCATATTAACAAACTAAAAATACAAGAACTCATATCAGGCACTTGTCTAATGAACACTCATTATACACCTTGTACATAACTTGATGAAAACAAATTGAAAATAAATGTTTACACTCTGTGCTGTACAATGAGACTCACCTTTCCTGATGCTTTTACAGACTGACTGCGATTACTATAGCCAGCCCTATATAACCTGCTACAGAGAGGAGGCGCTGTTTCCACATTACACTGATCGGAGATTGCAAGTGGATTTATACAACCTATGCACCGTTACACAAGCTCCTGTTTATGTTACTGAACTGATAAAGCCGTACGCTCCAACCCGAGTCCTCAGGTCCACAGACCAGAATCTCCTAACAGTTCCAACCTGAGTCCTCAGGTCCACAGACCAGAATCTCCTAACAGTTCCAAGGACCAGATTTAAAAGTCCAGGTGATCTCTCCTTCCAGTCTGTTGCACCGCGACTTTGGAATGACCTTCCTTTAGTTTTACGCTGTATAGACAGTCTGGACTCCTTTAAAAAGCAGCTGAAGACCCAATTATTCAAAACTGCTTTTAAATAACTCTTTTATGTTCTCTTGTTGTTGTTTAATGATTTTGATTTGTAATGATATTTTGTTTGTTTTATTGATTTTATTTGTTTTATCATGTTTGATTCTGTTTTCTGTGAAGCACTTTGTGATTTTTTCTGTGAAAGGTGCTATATAAATAAACTTTACTTACTTACTTACTTACTTACTTGACTGAGGCAGCATGATTTAAAACAGCAGATAAACAAAGGATCCACAGTTTGGATAGAGACCTTGACAACAGGAGGAAGGAGGCTCATGGTAAACATTTTAAACCTATCACATACGATGTACTAGAGGAGGTGAACACAGCCCCGGATCTGGAGAGAACAGCAAGAACAAACTCAGGACTTCACAGCTTTACCCAAAACAAACCCTTCAGTAACCCTGGTGTTCGTCACGGGAAAGGCCTGAACATAAAAGGCCTTTACTAAGAAAAGGTCCACCACAAATCATCTGCTTTCATCTGGAAGGATCAAAAAAATATATATATATATATATATATATATATATATATATATATATTAGTGTTTACTGTGGTTTTGATGTGTATGTGTGGGTGTATGTGTGCCTGGGAATGGGTTGTGGACTGGGAGGGGAGAGTGTCATAATTGTTCTATGTGTGGGAAAGGGAGGGAATGTGGGTTGTATGGGTCATTTTAATCTGTCAAGCACTTTGTGTTGCTCGCTGTGGCATGAAAGGTGCTATACAAATAAATAAATACATATATATATATATATATATATATATATATATATATATATATACATATATATATACATGTATGTATATATATATGTATATATAATATGTGTGTGTGTTATTGAATTATCGTCCAGCCCTAATATGAAGTATGCACTGTTCAGTTACTGATTGGCTTTAGAGGGCTGCTACTATTGACTACTCTATGTTGTGGTACCAGGTACGGCTAAGGGCCCTTTAACATGCCTGAGTACCTGATGGACCTTGAGAGGTCCGGTAACACAAAGAGAACCAAAACAGGGGTACAAAAATATAAATTCTTTATTTTGGGTTTTATCTAAAACATCAATTTAAAATATCCCTCATCCCCAACTAAATCGACAGGAACAGAGAAAGTGACAAACAAAAATAATATGAATGGTAAAGACAAAGGGAATACGGTCTAACCCGAAGCTGGAGTAATTCCCTACACGTACCCCCAGCTGTAGGCGGGGCGTGTAGTGGAACGGACCGGCTATGTCGGTAAACGGGTTTCTACTAACTGACAGAACAACTAAGGCTGCGCTCAATCAGCACAACATGAAGAAAAGTAACACAAGGCAGTGCTGCGAATTCAATCAGATAAATGAAACCCACTAACCTGAGACCCCCCCCCCCCCCAGAAACTGTTGCCCCAATGAACTGTCAGCTTAATCAGCACCTGTAGCAACCGTGCACCAGCCCTGCGTCTAACCCACACCCTTAACAGGTAAACGATGCGTTCACTGACCGTCGGTGGTGCCACCTCCCTCCTCTAACTAGGACAGTAACCACCTGGTTACATATGGTTTCAGATAGATTCACCTCAACACACACGGTGAGCTTTTGTTAGTTGTAGCCTGACTTTTAGCAGCTTACAGCTGATATGTGCAGCATGTTTTAAACCAACGTACCACGGCCCCTCCCAAAACATTCATTCTCCCCCTTCCTGGTTTCTATCGCCCCACCTCGACTCGCGCGCCGCTCCGGTCCCTAGTCGGGCAGAAGCTGAGCAGCGTCTGCTCAAACTACTATTACATTGTAGGGTTCAGGGTTCTCTCACTGTACGAGGCTCTGACTCATGTCTGTCTCTCTCTGCTTATGAAGCGTCGCTCTGAGCAGCGAGCTGCTGCTGGAGAACCCGGAAACAAGAAACGCTCAGTTCAGAATGAGTTCCCGACCAAAATAAACGTGTGTCCTTGGCAAGCCTTGACATTCTGTGAGGAGAAATGTTTAAAAATAAATCCCTCAGTAGTCGGGAACGGATACGTTTTAGTAGAAATGAGCTCTGGCTCCTCCATCAGCTGATGAGACTGTAAACAGGAAGACATGGAGCGTTCTGGGAGCGCGACCCCCACCTCTACAGGTTTGCACAAAGAGCGTGCACGTTGACTGACAGCCGACAATGCAAAAAGTTCACCGGTCAGAGAGAATTCAAAGGGGTCTGTAGGAGGAAGGAGGGTCTTCATCAGAATGAACTCTACCATAGATCAGAGTTTAGACCTGAACTACCATTTAGAAAACTTTGAGACAGAGAAAAATGCTCCACACAGGAGCTTTAGCTAAAGTTAACTAACATCTACTGTATTGTTAGTTGTTCGTGAGCTTTAATATATTTTACCCACCTTTTCTCATCTGGATGAAGGAGCTGCTAATATTTCTCTGACTCTCCAGTCTGAAAAAGCCTAGCTCAATAAGCTAATCTTTAGCCTTATTCATGTCATCCTGACAGTCCTCAGTAGGTGAAGGATCATGGATGATTCTCGTGTGAGAAGTAACCGGTAATAGTCCTTTGTGTTTGGATCCTGAATCGCTGTAAAGCGTCACCTGTTTACCGTTAGAAAACCATTTTCCAACAGTCAACCACATCGATTCAACATGGATCCGTTTTTAGTCTAAACGTTACCCCAGAAACGCTCATCCACTGGAGAACGTAGCAGCTGTCGAACTTTAGAGGTGCATTTAGCAGCTCAATGAAACTCACGGAGGAGTTGTTGTTGTTCTGCCTGCACTGCTGTGGTCAGCAGAGCAAACAAACCGCCATGTTACCATCAGTCAGCCTGAAGTTCTCAGCACTGTAGATGCCTTCTGTAGCGTATATACGCTATATATATATATATACAATACGCTACACTTCATCCATTAGGAATCTTGGGTGGTGTGACGTCGTATCGGATATATTTTTCTCTGTACAACTTTGTAAATTCACCCTGTCATTTATCCCATCCTTGTATTTTGTCTGTGTCACTTACTGGCGTTTATCCTCGTCTGTGTGCTGAGACAGCTGAATGTGGGACCATAAAGTCACTCAACTCATTTGAGACCAAAGGTGTGGATTCCTTCATGACGTCTTTTAAAAACCTTCCTGTGAGGAACGATGGAGCTGATTGATAACTGGGACTTGTGCTGCGCCCTCTAGTGGTGGTGTTGTATTAAAACATCGCTTCATTAGACACACGTTAATGACATAAACATCGACTAATGATCATAGTTGATGTGCGGCAGTGCTACTCCCTTAGCGATGGTGTGGAAGTCAGGATAATTACCTTCTGGATGTCAGCACACCTAAAGGCCGTCAGACCAAGTAGGGCCACAGTACAAGGTGATGTTCTGGTTCCAGCGCTGTGTCCGGGGCTTTGACTGGATCTGGAAGCAGCTCCTCTTCCTGGTGCTGCACAAGGTGCTGTACTGGTCTGTGGTGGATTTGATACTAACAGCTTGGGGAGCAGAGTACATGGATGAGGCAGACACCTAGCCTCTAGCCCCACCTAGGGCCTTTAAATACAGGAAAACTCTTTCTGTTTATTGTGTTTTCTACTAGTTCTTCTAGATCTTTATTGTTACTTTTAAATTCAGTGTTTGCTTTGTGATTACCCTGTTGTAACGCATGTAGTGTGGATTATCACCCAATGTGTTTTACCTCGTTAGTCCACCTGTTTTCACTGATTTATGGAACGTTTGGCCATTTACAGCTAATTCTACCTCATTGTGGAGGAAAATGAGCAGAACTCCTGGTGTTTTTGTCTCTAGTTAAACTAGGAGTCATAGAAATAGATGGATTATGGAAGTTTAATAAATGTCAAAATGAAATGAATGTTTTTAAATGTTTGGACCAGCACCACCCAGTGGTGGGGGGTCAAATTGACCCAGGGAGAAACTGAATAAAAGACCCGAACCAAAATGCTAGTAGTGATGATGAGGAGTAACGAGCACCCTCTGGACTTTGTAGGCAGCTCTCTGGTAGAAACTCAGACTTTGATATGAGACTGAACAGGGTCAGCATGCCTTTTTATAAACATGTTAGCTCTGTAGAACCTCATTGTACCTACGAACAGTGACAATAAAGACATCGTGTCTTATGTCTCAGGATGTCTGTGCTTGGTGTGTGTGTGTGCGTCTGTGTGTGTGTGTGTTCTTTGACTGTGAACATGGCTGACTGCACACCGATCCCCTCCTGTAATCTCTGGATACGTTTCCACAGAATGTCAGGGTTTGTTTGATGAGCTGCTCCATCTGCTGTGTGAAGTCTGTTAAACTTAGACCAGTGAATACGAGCAGATGGAGCTGACGTTCAGTGAGGTGACCGGTTAGATCAGTGAGGTCATTTTCTCCTGCAGAGCTGTCCTGACATGACGTTCTGCAGCCTGCAACTGTGATGTTTGCTTTGGTGAGGATTTGTTGAGGCATTCCATTTCCTCAAGAGGAGTCTCAGGACCGCGTTCTGTGACAGTAACCCACATGATGGAGGAGTGGGTAAGTGACTTTGTGCTCGTAACAAACGTTGTACAGCCCAGAATCCATTTCTGAGTTTGATGGAACTTGAGAAGCCTGTCAGACACAGATTTAACGTCTCTAGATGTTCCTTCAGTTCAAGCACTTAGACCAACCCTAACCTCGAGTCCTCCATCAGATGACATCACTCCTCCTCCAGTCATCAGTGACTCATGTAGCGTTATCAAATACGCTATAACCTCTGACCCGGAGCGGCTCAAGATGGCGGCGTGAGAGAACGTTCTTTTTCGAGCTCTCAGCACCGAACTTACTATGTACTTTTTCTGCTACTGAAAATAACCGAAATATATCTGAAAAGTAAGTGAATACTTGTGTGACCAGTTTCGCCTGTTATCGGTAACTTTTCGTATATGAAATATGCCCAAAAACGCAAATAAAAGGCTAATGAATGAGGTTGCCAGTAAAGCATGCTACACTGCTAGCGACCACTGCTACAGAGGAGCTACTGCTGGCGAACAGCAGATGGAAGGTGAGGATGAGTTCCCACCACTACCTGTAACTCCGACTAAGCCACCAATAGCCAAAAAGCCAACCATGATGAATGTTTCCGATGTGAACTCCGGCTCAGTTGATGTAGTTCAAACTCTTTCCAACTTAATCAACAACAGAAGTGACGCGATTGAGAAAATGGTGGCTTCTGTCCGTGGAGAACTGAAAGCCATGAATGAAAAACTTGTTGGCGTTGAAAAACGAATGGAAAAGAATGAATTATCGACCCAAGAGTGTTCGGGCCGGGTCTCTGAGCTGGAGCGTTACGGACGTCGATGGAACTTGAAACTCTATGGTGTTTCGGAGGAAGACGGCGAGGATGTAAGGAATAAAGTGGTCGGAATTTGCCAGGAGCTTCTGCCATTGGAGCGGGAAAAGATCCCAGATGCGGTGGATATTGCTCATCGACTGGGGAAAAGGCGAGAAGGAAACCAAACTTCGCGGGGAATCATCGTTCGTTTTGTCACCAGAAGATTCAGGGATGCAGTATGGAAGGTGGCAAAGAAATCAGTGTTCCTTCAGAATAAAGGCCTGCGGTTTGCCGAGGATCTGACGAAGGAGGACAGGGAGCAGCGGCTGAAAATGTGGCCGTTCATCAAAAAAGCCCGGGAGGAAGGCAAAGTAGCTTACTTTGTGGGAGCAAAAGCCTTCATAAATGGCTCAGAAGCTCATTCATAAACTATAGGTTGGTTTTTCCAGCTGTTCTCACTGTGAGATATTCCTGATTCTTAAAGAATTAAAGGGTATGTTATTATGTAAGTTAAGGTTTACTCTTATTAACGGTGAAAATTAAGATGTTCCTAGATATTCACTGTTTCATGTTCTTTTTCCTTGTTATGGTTTAGTTGATTGTTATTATATCTGACTTATTGGTGCTGATCTCGTTCACAGCAAGTTTTCAGGTCTTTTCTAACCTGCATAAGCGTTGTTAACATTTCTTTGTCTTTTATTTCTCTGAACACTAGGGGGTTACGTAATTTAGTTAAGCGTAAAGCTATTTTTCTTTATTCTAAAAAGCACAAAAGTGATTTTATTTTCTTACAAGAATCACACTCCACAGAGGATGTAGCGTCTTTCTGGAAAAACCAGTGGGGAAATACTGTTTGGTTCTCACATGGTTCGCAGCACTCTGCTGGAGTAACTACTCTTAAAAATCGGTTTCAGGGTGAAGTCATTCTTACTGATTGTGATCCGAAAGGGCATTATATATGCCAAATAATTAAACTGAATGATAAAATATTCTTAGTGGCAAACATTTATGGTTATAACATGACTCATGAGAACTCTAGTTTAATGCTTTCTATTGAAGAGATTCTGGATTGTTGGTTAACAAAATATCCTACAAAATATCCTACTTTTAGGAGGGGATTTTAACCATATATTTGATTATAATCTGGATAAATTTCCTTCTACTCAGACACGTAATACGGGGGTCAATCTAAAAAATGTAATGGATAAATTTAATCTGATAGACATTTGGAGAGTGAAAAACCCAACCAAAAAATCGTTTACATGGAGTAATAAATCAGGTTCTAGACAGTCTCGGCTGGACTTCTGGCTTATATCAGAGAGCTTTAACATAGACATGGTTGATGTCAGTATTGGACCCTCACCATTAACGGACCATAAGTCAATATTCATTACATTACATCTCACCCCTTTAAAAAAAGGAAACGGTTCATACTGGAAAATGAATTCTTCTCTGTTGAAACATGATGATGTAAAAACAGCTATTAAAGAACTTATTGATTGTTTCTCATCAAAAGCATTAATTGAAAAACAATTTTCTGAAAACTGGGAGCTCTTAAAATTTGAATTGGGCAAACTCTTAAGGAAAATGGGTACTTCCAAATCTAAGGCTAATAAAATAGAAGAAGACAAATTGGTGTCAGAGTTAATCCACCTGTCTAAGAAGGATCCCAACTTATTATTGGATGATGAGAAACTTAAATTAGCCGATCTTCAAAATAAATTAGATGATCTTTATATCCGAGTGGCCAAAGGAGCTTTTGTAAGGTCTAGAGCCAAATGGATTGAAGAAGGAGAAAAAAACTCCCACTTCTTTTTCAACTTGGAAAAACAACACAACAAAAAGAACAATCTAACAAAATTAAATATTAACGGAATGATAACTTCTGACCCCAAATCCATATCTAAATTCTGTAGTGATTTCTATAAAACTCTTTATTCTTCCAATACGAATAGAGTTTCCAGCAACTCCTTTCTAAATTCCATTCCTTGTAAAAAGATCAATGAAAAGGACAAAGGATTCTGTGATGTTCCATTTTCACTGAGGGAGGTTGAAGGTGCCATTAGTCATCTAAAAGGCAATAAGTCACCAGGTACGGATGGTTTAGCCTCAGAACTATATAAGTCGTTTAGTGCAGATCTGGCTCCCTTATTGTTACAGGTATTTTCAGAAAGTTTAGAGAGAGGTGAGCTTCCTACTACCATGACTCAAGGACTAACTATTCTTATTCCAAAACCCAAAAAAGATATTCTTTTAATTGACAATTGGAGACCTATTACTTTACTAAATACGGACTACAAAATTTTTGCTTCACTATTGGCCAATCGCCTTAAACTAATCTTGGACACAATAATTGATGAGACTCAATCTGGCTTTATGGGTAAAAGACATATAACGAATAATATTAGATTAGTTTTAGATATTTTAGATTATTCTGATTTTATTGATACAAGAGGATTTATCTTATTTTTAGACTTTCAAAAAGCATTTGACACTGTGGAACATCACTTTATTTATCAAACATTGGATAAATTCGGATTTGGGGATTATTTTTTAAAAGCAATACAGACTTTATATAAAAATGGTAATAGTTGCATTAAACTCCCAGAGGGTACATCTCCTAGATTCTTTATGCACAGAGGAATTAGACAAGGTTGTCCGGCCTCTCCTTATCTCTTTTTGTTAGTGGCTCAAATTTTATCGATTCATATTAAACACAGTGAAATCAAAGGAATCTCGCTATTTGGAAAGGAAATAACAATAACACAGCTAGCAGATGATACTACCTTATTTTTACATGATGAAAGCCAAGTTCCTGTTGTTATTGATGTAATGAGTAGTTTTTCTAAGGCTTCTGGTCTCTACCTAAACTTGAAGAAATGTGAAATTATGGCTATTTCCAAATGTCCCTCATCTGAGATTTGTAATATCCCAGTTAAAACATGCGTTAGTTATTTAGGTATTATGATTACAAAAGATGAAAAAGAAAGGATTTCCCTAAACTTTCCATCCATTATTGAAAAAATAAAGAAAAAACTAAATCATTGGCTTGTGAGGGATCTGTCCTTAAGGGGGAAAATTTTAATCGCTAAAGCAGAAGGTATTTCAAGATTGACTTATACGGCCCTTGCTCTTCATCTGGATAAAAAACATTTAAAAGAGATAGAAAAGATTCTACTAAACTTCATTTGGAAAAATAAATCTCATAATTTGCGTAAATCAACTCTTATGAACTCATATGAAAATGGAGGACTAAATTACATAGACTTTGACTCTCTGCATAATACTTTTAAGATAAACTACCTGAAACAATTGATCAAAAATCCTGACTCAATTTGGAATGTTATCCCTCTTCATGTTTTATCTAAAGTAGGTGGTCTTCATTTCTTTATGGTATGTAACTTTAGTATCGATAACGTCCCCTTAAAGTTATCTGCTTTTCACCGCCAGGCATTTTTGGCTTGGAATCTGATCTATAAACACAACTTCAGCCCACATAAATACTTCATATGGAATAACAGGGACATTCTATACAAACACAAGAGCATGTTTCTTGAATACTGGTTTAACAATGGTATTATTTTGGTAGATCAATTATATAATGACGATGGCCTTCTCCTTACATATCAGGAGTTCTTGGGTAAATATGGTGTTCCTGTCACTCCAGGTGACTATGCAAAAGTGTTTGCAGCCATCCCAGCTGGAATAACTATGCTGTTTAAATCCCTTTCTAGAGCTGATAATGTATTGCAGCCAGCTGTGTTGTCTCCACTACACACCTATGTTGGCAAAAAATGTTTTTCCAATTCATCTGCTAATAATAGGATAATTAGATCATTCTTCCAGCAAAATCTCAGCACATTCCCACTCGTCTATTCCTATTGGAATAAATTTATATCTGATATATCATGGAGAAATGTCTGGCTCTTACCAAACCAATTTTTTATCACCAACAAAGTCAAAGAAGTTTCATTTAAACTTATACATAAAATTTACCCGGTTAAAACTTTCATAAAACACAGGTTCAAGAAGGATATTGAAGTGGACTGCTGTTTTTGTGGCAACCAGCCAGAATCTATTGTTCATTTGTTTTGGAACTGTCATGTTGTTTGTCGATTTTGGATAAATTTAACAGACTTTATTTGTATCAATATTGATCCGGACTTCAAATTGTTTTGGAGGAATGTATTGTTTGGTTTCCTCAAAGATGATAAAGATATTGAGAACTCTAATAAATTTATTATTAATCTAGTTATTTTATTAGCTAAATTCCATATTCATAAGTGTAAGTTTTCAGGTGGAAAGCCACTTTTTACTATTTTCCAAGGGGAGCTCAGACAATACATGTCCTCCATCAAATTTTCTTTAAATAAAAAAGCCCTGACAACGCTTGCAGAATCTTCCAAAATTAAATGGTAATTCCTTTCCTGTTTCAATATGTAGACGCTTAATTTTATCATATGTTCACTGTTTTTAACTTTTTGTTTACGCTCATGAAGTCTGTATGACTATTTGCTCTCTCCCCCCTAGTAGGTGTATACACTGTTTTGTTTTGTTTGTCTTTATCTTCTTTTTTGTTAATTCTTTTATATATATCTTGGTTGATATTATGTATGTGCATACATTTTCAATAAAGTTTAAAAAAAAAAAAAAAAAAAAAAAACCCTCTGACCCCTGTGACCATCACAAACAATAACCATCTTTTTCCCAATAACTTGGAATACAAAGACTCTTCTTTTATGTTTAACCTGGATTAACACTCCTAGGTCCAGATCGGTTTTCCGGAAGTCTCCACAGGACTCTTATAGTTAACTCAAAGACGTCCTGATGTCTCCTCCTAAACGTCACTACTCCTAATTAAACTGTCCAGAAATGTCTTCATATGATGAATGCATCTTCTTCCACAGTAGTATGAATGTTTGATCCAGCTTCAGTAATATTCCATATTTTACTTGGCTAAAAGGTTAAATCAATATTATGTTCATACTCCATACATGAAGGGAATATGGCTTTAAGGATTTGAGTCATGTGACCTTGTTAAAACTCCCTGATTGGGCCACGTTCCACTAAACGGTGCACATAGCTCTTCCGCTCCTGGAAGCTCTCAGTTCTGGTCTAGACACTGACCAGACGACACGCTGTGTTGTCACCGCTACACAACTCAGCCATTCTCCTAAAGTAGCCGGTCCTCCTGTACGGGTCACAGCCCGTCGGGCCGATGACACCTGATTCGCTTTGAGGTCCGACACCTTCAGTCTGACGCTCTCTGACACCATGGGAATGCCAGGCTCTGACGCTCCCTGCTGGAGATGGAACCGCTAGCCCGTAGCCACGGACATCGTGTCCTGGCTACTGAGTATGGCTTTAAGCAGTCCCTCCAGGAAGTTGCGGGGATTTTTTTTGTGA
>SSNR01000535.1:91188-96073 GCA_006937965.1 Callopanchax toddi
AGAGGTGGATTTTTACATTGTCTGAACACATGTCTCCTGATCAGAGTATTAGCTTGAGCGTACAGAATACGACACTGCCGATAAACGTCATCATCATCATCACAGAGCTGATCATGTGACCCAAATATTTAGTTTTCGCTGAGACGCTCATCTTTTTGCCTGCCAGGTAGAAGTCCAGGAACAGAGATCTTTGTCTCCTTTGGTCCGACAGATCAGTACAACACTCTTTTTAGCATTAGACTGCACATCGTACTCTATCCCATAACCAGAACAGCTGCTGAACGCCAGCACTGCTGGAGAAGGATGACCAGGTCATACATGAAAGGATTGATCAGATTGTTACCAATCATACATCCAGTTTGACAGCTGTTTAGTTGCCCTGACAAGTCATCCATGTACAGATTGAACAGTGCTGGTGACTAGAGCCCCCCCTGGCGCGCCCCATTACTAACACCAAAGGAGGCTGATGTGGCGTTCCCCCATTTAACCTGCGTCTTCTGATTAGAGTACCAGTTATAATGCCATCAGGGACACCTCTTTCTCTTAATTTAAGAAAAGTTTAGTGTGGTTGACCCTGTCAAAAGCCTTAGAAGCATCAATAAACCCATCAACACTGTGGAGTTTAGTTTTAAATGAACCTGAGCTGCCTCCTTCAGGCCGTAGAGACACAGGTCTGCTCCCAGCTTGGACTTCGACCCAAACTGGTTGTGTGTTGTTGTTATGCACTGACACAGACGATCTAATAATATCTTCTCTAAAACCTTAGAAACGACACTAGCTAAAGCTATTGGCCTGTGGTTATCCAGGCTTCCCACTCTGCCAGCGTTGTCCTTTATGACAGGCACTAATGTAGCCGACAGTAATGAGTCAGGCAGCAGACCAGGGGTCACGAACCCAGAAAAACTCAGTGCAAGGAGTCCAGCAGTCCAAGCTCCAGATGTTCTGCTGAGACATGATCTGACCCTGTAGCCTTGTTGTCAGACAAGTGTGCTATTGCTTGTTGCGCCTGACGAGGAGTGATAGTCACTGCGTCCCTGCTGACATAAGGCTCACTGCTAACAGCTAAATAAGGCAGAGTAGTGTTGCCTCCATAGATCAGCTCCAGAGACCCCCTCTATGGCACTGGGCAGAACTGTATTAGTCGCCTGGTTCCAGAAGTCCATCACATTATTAGATGATAGTTTCTCAGCCATAGAGTCTGCTCTAAGATTCTGCTCATATCTCACAATATGACGAATGGCATATTTATACTTAGCACTGGTGAGCTTTTTATACTCAGGACAGGCCCTGCTCCAGGTCTACCTGCTAGCACCCATGCCTGATATGCCTGTTTAGCTTCTACTTGATGTGCCGCCACATGCTTATTCCACCCTGGTTTGATGTTTCCAGCCTTTACACGTGTACAGTATGATGTACTGCTTCAACTATACTTTCATCCATTACACACAGGTCCCTAGAGTGAGAGATATTATTACAGTTTAAATCAGTGCACATAATTGCATGTTTAGGCAAGAGCACATTACTTAGAGCAGAATCTGTTTTCCAACAATACGACAAAAGATCACGTTTTGAGAGTTTGACCCATTCCAGCCTGGCTTTGCAGCCCTCCTTTTGAACTACCTCAGGGAGATCTCTGAGATCCAGTTGGATATCAAGTGGTACATGACCTGTCACAGAGAAATCAGACAGGATCTTAATAGATTTCAACCCAGCATGAGCGTCAGCAGTGCTGACACAGTGATCGAGCCATGATGTGGTGTTCCATGCCTCACTTGTATAGGTGTAGCTGTCAGGTGGCAACAATAACTGGCTGGACAAAATAAGATTATTATCCTCACAGAACTGTAACATATGCTTACCCAACACAGACTGGCTATCTGAGATGTCACCAACCACACAGAGAGATGTGGAGTGATGCTCTGAATAAAAGAATTAATTAAAGCAAGTCTATTCAGATATAGATCTTCATTCTGTGGAGACTCATAGGGAGTATAGACATTCAGATGACAAACTCCTTATTTCCCAGCTTTAAGTGTACAGCAATACACCAATCGGCAATAGCCACGCCCCCAGCTATCCGTCCTGTCCCAATCCCTGCAGACAGATCCACAGTGGACTCCCCCACTCCATGGAAAGTGTCATTAACAGAGTTCAACTGTCCCAGATCCTGTTTAGACAAGAACGTTTCTTGAAGGCAGAGAATGTCACATTTCTCCAGCAAGTCGTCCACAACCAGACGCCGTGCTCTATCTGCTGCAGTCTTCCCAACTCGCAGCCCGCGACAGTTGTAAGAAATGACCCGCATTGTTTACTGAGGTCATGGTTCAGCTACTGCCTCAGTGGATCCCGCTGCAGACTGTGTCACAGTGGTGTCAGCAGACCCTTTATGCATTACCTTCCTTGGCTCATAATATCGCCGCACTAGCGAACCCTCGGGCCACAGCTCCGGGTTATACGCCTCGGAGACATCCTCGCATTCCACACTGACTTTGAAGGAGCTAACTCTGGTGTTTCCTGTGGCAACACGTTCACACCGGACATCTCGACCAAGTCTCTCTTTAAGATCATTTCCAAGTGTCTCAGCATCCAGGTCAGGAAGGAATTTGGTAGCAGAGATGTGAACAAGCTTTGTACGAACTGCTCTTATATTACTTTGCACACCCGTGCCATAAACTGGCTCTGGTCTCTTGCGCCCCGTTTTGTTGGCGCGCTGCTTTATCTGAGCAGAATGGCTTTCGTCTCTCACTCTCCGGCCTTTTTTCACCACCAAGCTCCATTGGGGAGAGCCAAGAGGAGCGACATGACCTTCTGTGCTCCTCATTACGGCAGCAGTCTCAGCGCGGCCTTCCTGAGTCGCGCTGTCGGTGAGAGGCTCCAAGCCAGCTGTTGCCTGGAAACCAGCCTGCTCCCCTGGGGTATCCCCCGTTACGTCATCCGTTAGCACACTGGGACTCCCCGCTGCTGACGTGTCCTCGCCGAGCTGTCCCCCTCCGCATGGCACTATGTGTCGTTCCATCACAGCGACTCTGCGATCGATGGCGGAAATAACAGTACGCACACCCTCGCCGACATCAGCTTGAAGTTTGACTGAATGTCCAAGAGCGCAGATCTCACTGTGCAACCGTTCCATCCTGCACAGAAGGCTAGAGACGTCCACGCTGTTGAACGTCACCGGCGGCAACTCATCCAGGAAGTGGGAGACAAAAAGTGTTATGTCTTCACCACACTCATTTAAAACCTTCAGGCAACTTTTGATATGATTTGCTTCTTTCTGGTGACCCTTAAAGGCCACGTAGCGTTGCTTTGTGTTAGGACACAGCTCAAACAAAACTTTTCTTGAAGATTCAATCCAGTGAGAGTCGAAGTGGTTTGAAGCAAGTAGGACTAGCTCGTCCTGGCACATGGTTTTTATCTTAACTGCTAAAAAGTTAAGAAACTCATCCTGCACAATAAGCTTGCCGTCAACAGTCTTATAGATTTGTGGTTTCATTCGAGGTCGAGTAAAACTCGGAGCAGCTGCACTTCGCTCCGCACCTCCCTCCGCCATGTTCCTTCAGTCAGTCTTATTGCCATAGAGTCTCCATGTCCAGTCCAGCTTGTTGTCCAGCTGGACTCCCAGGAACCTGTGGCTGAATGAGACACGCTAACCCTAACACGCTCATGATCTGCCTCTGGTTCCTCGCTGGGTAAACCAGGTCATTCCTCTATAATATGACCCCGCTGTTGTGAGACTCGTCCTCCCTCATAGGGTTCTAACTTGTCTTCTTCAGTTCTAACCCCGTCTCTCTCTGTCCTCAGTGACCAGCTCCCTCATTCTGTCTGTTAGTTCTAGACCCATAAACGACTAGCGTCTCCAGTTTGTTTCAACAGATGATCTGTTTCTTCCTCACTTCCTGCGTTGTTTATTCTAATGATGAATGTTGATCCAGAGCTCCTGGATTTAACATCTGTTTTCATTTCCTTTAGTTCATCACAGTCAGTTAAACATGCCAAAGGTCCAAATCAGCACACATGACCCAGCCGTCGGGGTGGGGGGGTGGGGGCTGACAACATCAACTCTGCTTTAAGCCAACAGGTTTAACTCTCTGTGATGAGGTTATTGTCTTTAGTTTGAACACGAGGTTGAAGAATCCTGATTCTAGGGTTCAAACCGAGGCTGGCGTTATAAAGACAGCTGGACTGGACTCCCTCTGATCCACCACTTAAATCAGCTCTAACCTAACAAGAGACCTGTTCAAACGGACCTGAACACCAGCAGACCTGAGTCACAAACCCCAGAACCACCAGACCAGATGAGCTCGTCTGAACAGCTGGTTTCTCAGAGTGTCAGCTTGTCGGAGCGGCCGTGCTGTACCAGTCCATACACTGTAGTTTATCTGCTGTGATTTCAGGATTCTCCTGTTTTAAATGGACTGAATGATCAGCTAATGTTCTGTTATCTTGTTGTAAGGACATGTTTACATGTCCTGTGATTTACTGTTGATCTGTCTGTCAGCTGGTTGCTATGACAACAGAAGCAGTCTGAGAGGCGAGAGGAGGAAGAGAACCGGTGTTCTGCTTTGTTGAGGTCTGACGTTAGTAATGAAGCACCGTGAAGTGAAGTACAACCCTTGACTTGTTTTTGAGAGCAGAGCGTTAAATAAACGACGTCTGTTCACCAGCCTGGACCAGTCAGCTCTGCTCCAGCTGGATTTCATGAAATGTTGACAGCTTTGGGGGGGGGGTGCTCATAGCTGCCTGCAGTAGCCTCACTTCCTGAAGGAGGAGGCACACGGCGCCGTTTTGAGGCAGATTTTATGAAACATTTATAACTTTGGGGACAGTGATTGACTGGAGGGCCTGGCGGACCGGATCCGGCCCCGGGGGGGGGGGGGGGGGGGGGGGG
>SSNR01000535.1:96083-110235 GCA_006937965.1 Callopanchax toddi
AATCCATTGCGGTGTAATGTGTTTCCAATGGTTTTCTTGGTGACTGTGGTCCCAGCTGATTTGAGGTCATTAACTAACTCCTCCCGTGTAGTTCTAGGATGATTTCTCACCTTTCTCAGAATCATTGACACCCCACGAGGTCAGATCTTGCGTGGAGCCCCAGACCGAGGTCGATCGATGGTCATTTTGTGCTCCTTCCATTTTCGAACAATTGCAGCAACAGTTGTCACCTTCTCTCCCAGCTTCTTGCTAATGGTTTTGTAGCCCAGTCCAGCCTTGTGCAGGTCTACAATGTTGTCTCTGACATCCTTGGACAGCTCTTTGGTCTTTCCCATGTTGGAGAGTTTGGAGTCTGCTTGATTGATTGATTCTGTGGACAGGTGTCCTTTATACAGGTGACTAGTTAAGACAGGTGTCTTTAATGAGGGTGACTAATTGAGTAGAAGTGTCTAACCACTCTGTGGGAGCCAGAACTGTTCATGGTTGGTAGGGGTTCAAATCCTTATTTCACTCAATGAAATGCAAATGAGTTTCTATCTTTTATTTAAAGTTATTTTTTCCATTTTCCTTTTGATGTGCTATCTGCCACTGTTAAAATAAACCTACCATTAAAACGATACTGTTCTGAGACTTTTCATTTCTTTGTCATTGGACAAACTTACAAAATCAGCAAGGGGTCAAATCATTATTTCCTCCACTGTATGTCAGCTGTTCGAAAAAAAAACTCTTTGTGACTCTGAAAGTCTCCCTGTGCTTCAGACACACATTAAACCAGAGGAACTGATAAATCTGAACGGGTCACACTGATGTCTGTTAACGAGTCCACGGTCCGAGTCAGGGGGAGACGAGGCTTCACACCGGAGTCTGACCCCGCTGAACGCAGCTCAGCCCCAGGGGCGTAGCTAGAACTGTTTTCTTGGGGGGTCCAGGCAGGGACAAAGAAGGGTGGCACAGTAAAAGGTAATTATATTTAAATTATATGTAAATGCTCTGCAGTCTTGGACTGCAATGGACAGCAGACCTAAGTTTTAATAACATTTATTTACTGAAGTAAAATCTGTTTAGCAAGAACTATGCAGCAGATTCAAAATCAGGAGACAAATGAACATTTTAAAACATCACAGTCTCACTGTACACCATAAAAACTGTCTGCCTGTGAATTTGCTTTCAACATCGAAATTAATAATAATAATAATAATAATAAATTTAACTTATATAGCACTTTATGTTTCACAATCTCAAAGTGCTACAGAGCAGAAGCTTAAAATAGATGAGTCAAAGTTCATAAAATAAGTAATATAAAGTAGAATTATAACAGTTTCTGCATTTTATTAATAAATCAAAGATTATAGCAGCTGAAAACATCTGTTTTTGTGGTTTTGTGCACACATTTCTCAGCTCACACTCGCACTTTGAAAAAAATCTACACTAATTTGAATGAATAAATGTTCTTCTTGAAATTACATTGACATATAAACATGTTTAAAGATATTTCTTGTTATTGTGTTTTCACAATNAGTATGTCAGCCCACAGACTGGACCACCTGACAGAGAAAAGGCTGTTGAGCACCATGAACATGCAGTCAAATAGATGTTTTTTCACAACCTAATCAGAAAAACCTCCAGTCATTTTAAAATGACAGTTGACCGTGGGAATGTTTTGGGACTCATACTCTACTGGGAGGTACGAGTTCTGGTTAAACGGGCAGCAGGAAGCTGTCTGGTGGCACCAGAGGGCGGCGCTCCCAGTAACCTCGCTCTAAAACCAGTCACCTCAGTGATGGATGTAATTCACCACCTGGTTAAAGAACACCTCTCCAGTGACGTCGAGGAAGCAGGAATGTTTTCAGTCCAACTGGACATCAGCTCTCAGTAGGGCTGGGCAAAAAATCGATTTAATCTATTTATCGATTTTGTAGTTTAAAACAATTTTTATTTTGCAAACTCGATTTTTTTTGACACAATAGTTTTTTCGGACTTTTCCGCGTTTTGTCCTTGTTTGGTTGCCGTAGCGCGATATGAGCCAGCTCCCGCCCCGTCTACACAGTCAAAACAACATGGCAGCGGCAGCGTGTAGCAGAGAAGTACTTCCAAAGAAAGGCACAAGTAATTCCGTAATTTGGAACTGGTTTGGTTTTGATGCAGCAGACAAAACACAGACGAAGCCTTGCTGCAAAATATGTTTTAGGGCTGTTGCCACTGGAAGCAGCAGTACAACAAATCTTTTCCAGCACCTGAGGAATAAACATCCCGAAGAATGGGAGAAGTGCAGCCGGCTCCGTAGCGACAGCGGCTCCTCTAGCACACCTGCTAAAAAGCAGACTACACTTCCTGAGAGCTTTACAAACTGTGTACCTTATGACAAGAACGGAGCGCGATGGAAAGCGATTACAGAGGCCCTCACGTTTTATATTGCCGGAGACATGCTGCCGATTTATTCTGTTGAAAAGCGAGGCTTTAATCACTTGCTGAAAGTGTTAGATGCGAGGTACGTTGTCCCCAGTCGCAAGTATTTCGCCGATGTAGCGCTGCCTCACCTTTAGTGTGGGTGGAGGAATAGTTACCTGCAACCGGGCCTGCCTTAAGCCAGAGGTTGTGGACAGGCTCATCTTTCTTGCAAAAAATGTTTCGAATAAGCATGCACAATTTTTCAGAGCTCTAACAAGCACGTGTTCTGTTGTTATAGATAAGTTTACATTTGTTCATTCTTTGAGCAGGCTATATGCCTGCCACAGTCTAGTTTCATTTTTATATTCACACTACACTGAGAAGACTTTATTTTTTTTTATATGTTACAAAATTTGTAATTATCTGGTTTCTTGAACAGAAAATTTAAGCTACTGTGAAGCTGTTGCACTTTTGCTTAAACCTGGGTTAAAGCTTGAAACTGTTGAATGACAGAGCCTCATTTACTTTTTGTTGGGATTGTACACATTTTAACTCTTGAGGACAATCATAGCAATAAAGTTATATCTGATGTCTGCAGCCATTTTTTAAGTGCATTGGGGGAAAAAAAATCGAAAATCGAATCGAAACTCGAATTTTTCTTTAAAAAATCGAAGATTTTTTTATCAGGCAAAATCGCCCAGCCCTATCTCTCAGGATCAGAGCGCTATAATGACGAGGTCTGTGACGATGTTGTTCATAGAGACGTGCTGACAGAAGGCCTGGACCCAGTGGGCCCAGCAGGACCACGTGCACTGGACGTTCGACAGACGGGGCATCAAACATGCAAGGTCACTACACAGGGCTCTCCTCATCATACAGGTGCATGTATGGTGCTATGTAGGGCTGCACAACATGAAGAAAATCTAATATCCCGATATTTTTTGGCGATATCGCGATACGATATATATATCACGATATTTTTAATAACCTCTAAAAATGTTTTTTGAGCCATATAATGCACCAAAAAAAATCACAGGTATAAAACATTCATTTGTTTTATTTTTATTTTGTTCAAATTTGAATACAGAGAATTGGATTTAAAATTTATATTTGAACAATTTGAATTATTAGGCGCACTGCACAGAGAAGTTTTTCCATCAATGACAAGTCTGTTAAAGCAAGTCTCTTCTGTGGTACTCGACCTTTAAAAAAACCAGGTCAGAGAAACAACAGTGTACATCGTGTACTGTATATCCACACAACAACAGCACTTCAATTCAAAAGCATCTCTTTTGTGGTTAAGACAGAACATGTAAAAGTAAAAAAATGCAGTGACTTCAAATGACACAAACATAGGTCTAGATAAAAACAAATGACCAAGAAGAGCCACAGAGGTATGGGAACACGTGGACTGTTCTACATGGGCTTGGCTTTTTAAACAGACCACAGAAAGTGCTACCATAGAAAAAGGTGCCAAGTCCAGACAGTGCCTCCAAAACCACCACTGAGCAAAAACATTCACATCTCAGGTATTACAACATTCAGATAACTGCTTTTTAAGTGCAAGGTTTGTGAGTTAAGAATGCAACTCATTGCACACAAAATAGTAAAATAGGTATTAATGTCAAGTTGAAAACACGATAGCTAATGTCCAGATGGTGACTTCTACACCATAAGTGCATACGTTTCTATAGATCCTGTGCCTAAAACACCAGCCTGTCAACAGCTGCAGGTCTGAGTGAAGCCCGGTGACATGTGACCACATTTCCACTTGTACTAAATACCCTCTCTGATGGGGAACTTGTAGCAGGCACACACAGATACTTTTTTGCCAAGTTTTTCACATTTTGAATAGTTCCTCATGATCTTTCCACCACTGCAGTTTCACTGTCAGCACTCTCAGACTGTAAGTAGGAAGCAAGTTCTGCATTTATGGATTATCTGGGTGGAGATGTGGCTTTGGAGGAGGATGTTTTTGCCTTTTTAAAGAAACTCCCAAGTGTTTTCTTTTTTGGTGCATCTGGCTCTGATGCTGCTGCCATTTTACTGGGCTGTGAAGATGACCCTGCCTCACCTTGATCAGAGAGTACATCAACTGCCTCCATCTCCTTTTTGGCTCTGTCCTTTATTTCCTCCAACTTCTCTTCAGTAATGTAGGTTGTTTTGAATCTGGGATCCACCAATGATGCCATGTCTAGCAGGGTGTCAGTGGATGGATCCGCAAACTTCTCACAATCCAGGATGGAGACTTTGACGGACTGGGTTAGTGGGGTTTCATCTTGATGAGCTTCCAAGATGCAGGTTTGACATAGCCCTGCCCTGACAGGGCATCAGTAAATTCCACAGGGGGTTGAGAGCCTTGTGGACTGATTCAAGCACTTCCAGGTCTTGCCAAGTCAGACAAGACAAGATGACAAGATGTCGAGTTTTTTTGTCTGAGGCCAAGGCCTGAGAAACAGCTCGCTCTTGTTCCAGCACCCTGTCGATCTTTTTGAAACGGGATCCCCTGGATCTGGTGGGAGACTCGCTGATCAGCTGATGCTCAGGGATCTTAAGTTCTTTCTGTGCAGTGGCCAGACCTCTCCTCTTCTTCCAGCTGAACGAAAAACTGCTCACAATCTTTTTGCAAACAGCAACAGCTGGCTCAAGGCGGCGTCTTTCATGCTTCTCTCTGAAAATAAAGACACTAAAATGATTATATACTGTAAGTAAATGTAGTAAACCAATCCCCAGCCTAGCACTCAAATTATTGTTTCATAAAAATAATTCAGATTTTACAACAACAACAAAAGTCAAAAATATCTATATATTATTTTATCCTTAGTGGTAATTTAATATAATAAGGAAATCAAATGTTATCTTACTTATACTGCTGCTCAGAGTAGTATTTATAAAGAGGTAAACTACACATCACACTCACCAATCACACGGTGCAACCATGACCGAAACACTGCAGCCGGGTGGGTTCAGGGTCCGCTTTGACCACGTTACTCCCGTTATCCGTGGTGATGCACACCTGGCGACTTTCAGATGACGTGAGAGCATCTCGCAGCCCTAGCTCTGCCGTGGTCCTCGGGGAAACGGCTTGTTAACTCCCACTGGCTGATGTAATGTTACGGCTGGTCCACAGATCCCTAGTGGGCTTTATGCACAGAGTACTTAGTAGAACCTCCGGTTTAAAATTAACCCGTGGGACCATTTCCGGTTCCGTTTGAAACGTGAAGATTTCCAGAGTTAGAGTGCATTTCCAGCTAAAGATATTGTTTATAATCAAAACGAGTAATAGTATAGTATAGTACAGTATGATATATATATTATAGCACTAAGAAATGAAGCCATCATATAAGTATCAGCGGACGGGAATCCTCGACAGCTGAACACTGCTGTGTTCCGTTGTGTACCGCATCAGCTGAATAGAATTCATCAGTCCGTTTCCACATTTCACTGAATAAATAACTACAAAAAGGAAGGATTGTGAACTTAAGAAGAGAAAACGTGATCATTTCTAACCACACCATGTCTGCAGTCCACACTTTGCAGCACAGTAGTCAAAGAGCCGAGTGGAGGAGGCTAAAGGAGGAGGCTAACGGAGGAGGCTAAAGGAGGAGGCTAAAGGAGGAGGCTAAAGGAGGAGGCTAACGGAGGAGGCTAAAGGAGGAGGCTAACGAAGGAGGCTAAAGGAGGAGGCTAAAGGAGGAGGCTAAAGGAGGAGGCTAACGGAGGAGGCTAAAGGAGGAGGCTAAAGGAGGAGGCTAACGGAGGAGGCTAAACGGAGGAGGCTAAAGGAGGAGGCTAACGGAGGAGGCTAACGGAGGAGGCTAAAGGAGGAGGCTAAAGGAGGAGGCTAAAGGAGGAGGCTAAAGGAGGAGGCTAAAGGAGGAGGCTAAAGGAGGAGGCTTAAGGAGGAGGCTAAAGGAGGAGGCTAACGGAGGAGGCTAACGGAGGAGGCTAAAGGAGGAGGCGCGGTGCCGTTCGTGTGTTATTTCACTGGAACAACTATTCTTTTGGTGAATGAAGACTTGGTGTCTGATAACGTACAGCTAGACCAGAGAAAGTTGGAAGCAGTTGGAGCCCACGATCACGGCTATATAGATTTGTCTCACTGTTTTTTGATGATGGAAGCTACGAGCTAACGCTGTTAGCTTACCTTCATATTCATGAATAAAGCTGGTTATATACAGCTTAAAGTACTTCACCTGCTTGCTCACAGACGTCTCTGTGTGTTTCTCAAAAATCCGGTGGACATCGTTCACCGTGATGCGCGGCAGGTCTTGAAGAAAATGGGTAAAAAAATCCATTTTGTCCAGTTTGTGTGGGAACAGCGTTGAACCGGAAGGGAGGGGCTGCGGCTATCGCAACCAGGAAGTGACCGTGCATAAACCCCGTTGTTGAGAAGAAGGTGACGTTTGTCAGCTGCTGGGTTATACTTTCTCTCACTGCGATGTACAACTCCGGCAGTGCTTTTTCTGCAAAAAAATTGCGACTAGGCAACTCGTATTTTGCATCAAGTGTCTTTATAAGATTTCTGAATCCGGCCTTTTCCACTACACTGACAGGAGCCATGTCTTTTGTCACCGCGTCTGTAATCTCTCTCCACTTTGACCTGTTTTTGTCATGAGGGACGACTTTAGCAGTGTCGTCTGCTTCGTGCGGTTTACCGGGTTGACCTTTGGTGTGTGGGGAGACGCCGACACGCGGAGTTTTACACATTCTTCATTTTGTAGCGGATGACTTTTCAGGTGGTGGAATAAATTTGTAGTGCTTCCACTTTTAGCGGCAACGATGTTGCGGCATGTTTTGCAAATTGCCGCATTTTGCTCGACATCCTCTTTATGAAAGCCAAAGCATCGAGCCAGTGCTGTTTCTCTTTGGAACTAGCTCGTCTGCATCCTCTTCAGTCTCTCCTGGCTCATCTGGAAGTCCCGCTGACGTCATGTTCTTCCTGTTCTCACCGCAGCCAGCCCAGGGAGAAGATTTTCAGGTTGGGAGGGGCGAGTAGTGATGCGTTCGCGGTGTTTATAAACTCTATTTATATGGTTTATAATTGGCACATACTTCTGTAGAGTCGCTAATAGGTTTTGTCGGTTTTACACGGAGAAGAATCTCTGATACCTTCACCTGTTAGTGCTTACAGGAATATCTTTAGGTTCAATTCTGATATATTACAGGGAGTAGATGATGCATTTCATATTGACAATAGAAATCTGAGACTAGAATTAGACTTCATTATTTTATTAAGAAAGACGTACGACAAATATCACAGATAAGAAAGAGGTAGTTAGCAGGTGGTCAGCATTAAGTCATTCACAATGGTAAGGTGTTCTGAATTGAATCTTAAATACGTTTTAGTAATCTGAGTCTCATGATGGTTTAGGAGACTAAGGATTTTACTTAATTTAGATTAAGGGTTCTAATGGAGGGTCCTAGTTACGGATGGGTCAGTAACTAGTTTGAGTGAGCTAAAGTTGTTAGCTTTTATCAAGAGGCCTTTAAGCTTTACCAGGATTGTGATACTTAGCTGCGTTCGATGGATCATCACCGCTGGGGTCGGATGAGACAGCGCGGAGGTGGTGTTCCCTCCTCGGTCAGGATCGGACGGCGGCGGGGGTCGAGGACCGCCGGAGGCCACGGTGTTGTCCGGGGATACGAAGCTCAGTGGACCCATCTCTGGCAGGGAGCGTCGAGGGCTGGCATTCCCATAACGGAGCGTCAGACTGAAGGTGTCTGACCTCAGAGGGAAGCTGGTTTCATCGGCTCAGACGGGCTGAGGGACCGTCTCAGGAAGAGCCGGCAACTAGCGTTAGCTGTGTAGAGGTTGACAGCTGAGAATGTCTGGTTAGTGTCAGGACCAGAACCGCTCTCTCTTTTCTCTCTTTTAGCTTTCTCTCTCTCTCTTCCGGGGTCGGAAGCTTAAGAGGGGTCTTAAGGGACGTGGGCCAATGAGGAGTTATTAATGTCATGTGACTCAGACCGCTAACTCTTATTGGTTGAAGTAATGAGTGACGTAGTTGTCATAACCTTTATCAGTATGTATGTGAAATAATACTGAAGCAGATCAACATTCATTAATACTGGGAGACAGGGCCGGCCCTGGACTGAATGGTGCCCTAGGCGAAAAATGATTTTGGCGCCCCCTACTGCCCAGAAAAGAAACAACGTAACTTTTGCAAATTCTAAGTAGTAAGCAATGTACTAAAGTTGGATAAACTTGAACTGATGACATTCATTCATATAATAAGTGGGGGGCACAACAGCATAATAGCCCTTTAGTCTTAGCTAACTTGCTAAATGATGGTCCAGGAAAAATGTTCACAATTTCATGTATATAAATTAAATACCTCTACTTTGGGCCCATTTTTCCTCCTCTTCCTTTCTTCGTTTCCTGAAGGCTGCCCCAGAGGGCTTGCTTTGTCTTTTTATTCTGCCAGCGACTTTTAACAAGGTGCTGTCACTGACAACGTCACAGGCTCATCATGCATTATCTACAGTGTTGGGCAAGTTACTTCAAAACTGTAATGATTATTTATTACTTGTTACTGTCATTTTTAAGTAATCCCTTACATTACAATATTACTGTTTTTAAATGTAAGGCATTACACTACTTTTGCATTACTTTTAGTTACTCTCATCAAAATAACTGTAAATATGGATTTGACCATAAATATAGCTCATTCTACATCCAGTGGAAGGTCATGTGATGGATACATGGAGATATCCAACTATCTGGATATGCATTTATCTATCTATGTCATATCCTGAGCTCCAGCGGGCACACCTCCTCCTCCCTAACCAGCTGGACAGCTCTCAACCACCCACAGCTGCAACCACTCAGCTCATCACAGCTGCCACCACTCGGCTCATCACCCTCAGCACAACATAAAACCACCAGCCAGCCAGAAGATGAACGCCAGTTCATTGTGTCCACTACCCCTGTGGTAACTCTGGTCTTTTATCTTTATCCTCCATTATAGTCCTTAGTTTAAACCTGTTTGTTCCTCCCTCCAGCGCTTCGTCCTGGTTCCCGTCCTCCTGCTCCTTTCCGGTCTGCTGCCATTTAATCTGGATCTCCAGCCGGTCACTCCTCCCTCGTCTCTGCTACTCCTGGTCTCCCTGGCTGCCCTCCTATCATCATCATCATCATCATCATCATCATCATCATCCTCTGGTCTACCTGCCTGCCTGTCTGTCTCCCTGCTGGTCGCTGGCTCCAACACCCCCTCCTCACTCAACTCGCATGAGGTGGCGTACGGTTCCGTCCGGGACGCTAGGGCCTCCCAAGGTCCACACCTCCATCACCAGCACCACTGCCTGTCTCCCTGTCGGTCGCCAGCTCCAACACCCCATCCTCAACTCACAGTAAGACTTTTCCGTTTCTTCATCATCCATTCATTCCGTGTCCCCTGCCTGTGCTCACTCTCCTCTCCTCCCTGCAGTGAGGTGGCGTACGGTTCCGCCCGGGACGCTAGGACCTCCTAAGGTCCACACCTCCAGCACCAGCATACAGCATTATAATAAATTCACCTTTACACTTACCTTCCAGTTTCCTCTGTTGTCTGTGTGCGCTCTCCAGGGTCCATCAGTAAATTAAATCATAACAATCTATCCATCCATCATTTATCATCCATCCATCCATCATTTATTATCCATCCATCCATCTATCATCCATATCCCTACCTATCCATATATTATTCCATCATATCTATATACAGTATATTTAAATCTATAAAAATATATCTCTCTGCACAAGAAGTTTGACTGACTCCTACCTCCACCTGTGTGCTTCTTCTCCCCCTGTCCGCTCCTCCCTCCTGCAGCAGAGGCTGCATGACGCGCTCTTTCCTCTGCTCAGTCGGCGAGAGAGTGAACTCTCCAACTTCTGACGTGAATAACAGAGTGACTCTTTATCATGAAACTACCTCTCAGTTCGCTCCCTTCAGTTTACGGAGCGCTGCATGCGCTCCGTGAGCGCGCACGACTCGGGCCGCGTTTTCCCTCTGGACCGAGTTCTGAACCGAACCATGCATGAGTTTCGGACCGGACAGAACCGGACTTGTTTCACTGGCTGCAGATTTACTCCTCTCTGCTCTGACCACATTTTTCGCTGAGTGACGTTTCTCCTCTGACGAACCCACCGCCTCAATATGGGTTAAACGTGCACTGTAACGCGCACTGACGTTAAAATATTACAGCTTTTTTTCTGTAATGCCTTACATTACTGCGTTACCGAAAAAAGCAATGCATTACAGTAATTAATAACCTTTGGAAGTCGTTACTCCCAACACTGATTATCAATAAACAACCGGACGGAGAGATGCGCGCAGCGCGCCTCTCCCCCACCTTACTGATCACAGCGGCAGCAGCAGGTAGCCATGGGGCGCCACGTTGACTGTTCATGCAGCAAAAGTTGTGCTTTTTTATTTATTTACTTAGTTTATGTATTTATTTATTGATTACTTACTTTGCTCTTTACATGAGATGAATGGTGTGTCCAGCAGTTTGTCAAAAGAAATTAAAAAAATTTGTAAAAGGAACAATTTGGCGCCCCCTCCAGCAGAGGGCGCCCTAGGCAGTTGCCTAATCAGCCTATGCCTAGAACCGGCCCTGCTGGGAGAAAATGCATTAATCACATTAAGACATTTTAAAACAGTGGATTAAAGGTAGTGTCTTTTAGAATGAGACATCAAAGAGTCTTTAAGTTTAATTATTAACTAAAGAACGTCTTCTGGGTCTTCAGACACGACCGGGTCCTGGAAGGAATGTTGATTCAGGTTACAACATAATAAAAGAGTCATTTTAATCCAAGTTATTGGCAAAAAGATGGTTATTATTTGTGATGATTCTAGAGGTCAGAATTCAGAGGTAGTAACGCATTTGGTGGCGTTACATGTGGGAGAAACGAATCTACCAGTAAATAACAAGCAGACGGCTTCAATCTGTCGTCACAGTTCATACTCGAGTGTTGACGACCGTTGGGGGTCTAGGAGCAAAAACAGGGTCTAACAAAAGGAAGTGGGTAAATAAAGAGAGGTTTGTAAAGTAAAAAGTATTTTCATTTATTATTCTCAAACAAAACAGAAGAGGTATATTCACAATAAAAGGTAAACTAAAGGCGCTCTTCACTAATACCAATAAACAATTAACTAAAAGAGGGAGGATAAGCCTCAGAAAATACTAAATACTAAACTAAAGATGCTGAAAACAAACTGAAAATGGCTATGAATTACCAACTAACAACACTAAAGAAGTTACCAAACAGAAACGCTGGAATCCCAGCCCTAAACTCCAAAAATAACTAAGACTACTAGAAACCCAGCCACCAAACAACTCTCCAATATTACTTTTACTTTTTATCACTACTCAAACTAATCACCAGACACAGACCGGGGAGACAGCACCAAACTGCTCCCCTGACTGTCTGACTGAAGCACAGTGGTGATTGGGTGATGAGGCACAGCTGTGGAGCTCTGGGCGTGCCTCTGGTGCTGGAACTGCAGGCAGGGGGAGAAACAGGGCTGATGGCTGCAGCAGGAGCTGGTGACCCTGCAGCAGTGAGCAGCCACAAACTACGAGGACCGTAACACCGATATAGCCATTTTATACATCCCACGTGGAAAATATCGCGATACATCGAGTATACTCGATAAGTCCCCCAACCCTAGTGCTACGTACATGTACTACATCACAACCCAGATTGTTATTGAGTGGTCCCTGTTTGCGCTCCTCAGTGGCGTTGCAGTATTCATCAGAGTCGTATCAAAGGACGAATGTGTGGGAGGAGTCTAGACGCCTTGCTCCTATTGGCGAGCCGCTGGTGGGCGAAGCAGGAGGCCCTGAAGGTGATTGGCTCCTTTGGAAAGGCGGTCTGTACGTCGATGTGCTGTTGACGTTTCCGTGTCATGGCCAGGGGATATGCAGAGTCATGCTCCAGTATGATGTCATATTCTTACTCTCTGGCTCATCAGACACATTTACTCAGAATAAAAAGCTCTAATGTTGGATGATGTCGCGTTTTAACAGTCGTTATTTGACATGCCTGATTTTAAACCCATCAGATGAATCCAGTTGATGCTTTAATCATGTTTCACTTTTTTAATGATTATTATCAGTATATTAATGAGTTCAGACCATGACTTTAGCTCAGATCGACTCTGGAGACTCATGAAGACAGAGTGAAGGTTGGGGACGATTTGGTCACACCTTCCAACTTTCCTGGCCAACGATTGGTTAAATGTAACTTCCTGTTAACCAGAAAGTCCTCAGCTGAAGCCAAAACTGAAGCACGTCTGACTGGAGCTCATCCAGATGAGGTTTCATCAGCCTGAGAGACGGCCCCTCGCTCTGAGGACGAGACCTGAACTGGTTCCCATCCAGAGGATTAGATGATCAACCAAAGGAACTCTCTGTGAAAGTAGCTCAGAGCTTATTGGAACTGCTAACTGACCTCGGCTCCGTCCACGTGTCAGAGTGGATGACTTTACACTTCGAAGGCGACCTCAGACCAGCCTGGTGGCACCGATCACCAGAGGTCCAGACGTTCTCCCTAGAACTGGTCCCTACAGACCCTCTTCAAGGCAGCCTGGACCCATTAGAGAACAGAATGATTAAAAAGTCAGTGGGTTGTAATAACAACCAAACAGTTTAGCAGGAAAATGAATACAAAGTCAAAATCATCAGCCAGCCAGGCAGTTTAAAGGAAACTAATTCTACAGAGATGTCAGGTCATTTGATTTTTATTTGTTTTATCATGTTTGATTCTGTTTTCTGTGAAAGGTGCTCTAGAAATAAACTTTACTTTTACTCACACACGTTACATTTAAACATTTCTCTGCAGGTTCAAACATTCTTTGGATTTTTCTGTGACTTTAAATGAATTTCATGTTTTTGTGACTTTTTCATACAAATTTAGACCTGAGTAGTAAACCAAAGGTCAACAGAGGTCAAGGCACCAGACCTGAAGCCTTCGAGGTTCTGGTCCATCCTGGGCTGGTACTAAATGCTGTCATCAGGAGAAAATCAGTCAACCAATCAATCAATCATCCACAGTCATTCATTAATTAGGCTGACTTGATTAAAAGTACAAAAAAACACACATTTCCATGAAGCTCCCATTAGAACTTTAATAATGATAGATAGACAGATAGATGATAGATAGACCTTTAATAATGATAGATAGATAGATAGATGATAGATAGACCTTTAATAATAATGATAGACAGATAGATGATAGATAGACCTTTAATAATGATAGACAGATAGATAAATGATAGATAGACCTTTAATAATAATGATAGATAGATGATAGATAGACCTTTAATAATGATAGACAGATAGATGATAGATAGACCTTTAATAATGATAGATAGATGATAGATAGACCTTTAATAATGATAGATAGATGATAGATAGACCTTTAATAATGATAGATAGATGATAGATAGACCTTTAATAATGATAGACAGATAGATGATAGATAGACCTTTAATAATGATAGACAGATAGATGATAGATAGACCTTTAATAATGATAGATAGATGATAGATAGACCTTTAATAATGATAGATAGATGATAGATAGACCTTTAATAATGATAGATAGATGATAGATAGACCTTTAATAATGATAGACAGATAGATGATAGATAGACCTTTAATAATGATAGATAGATGATAGATAGACCTTTAATAATGATAGACAGATAGATGATAGATAGACCTTTAATAATGATAGACAGATAGATGATAGATAGACCTTTAATAATGATAGA
>SSNR01000535.1:111078-116078 GCA_006937965.1 Callopanchax toddi
ATAGATAGATAGATGATAGATAGACCTTTAATAATGATAGACAGATAGATGATAGATAGACCTTTAATAATGATAGACAGATAGATGATAGATAGACCTTTAATAATGATAGATAGACAGATAGATGATAGATAGACCTTTAATAATGATAGACAGATAGATGATAGATAGACCTTTAATAATGATAGACAGATAGATGATAGATAGACCTTTAATAATGATAGACAGATAGATGATAGATAGACCTTTAATAATGATAGACAGATAGATGATAGATAGACCTTTAATAATGATAGACAGATAGATGATAGATAGACCTTTAATAATGATAGACAGATAGATGATAGATAGACCTTTAATAATGATAGATAGACAGATAGATGATAGATAGACCTTTAATAATGATAGATAGATAGATAGATGATAGATAGACCTTTAATAATAATGATAGACAGATAGATGATAGATAGACCTTTAATAATGATAGACAGATAGATAAATGATAGATAGACCTTTAATAATAATGATAGATAGATGATAGATAGACCTTTAATAATGATAGACAGATAGATGATAGATAGACCTTTAATAATGATAGATAGATGATAGATAGACCTTTAATAATGATAGACAGATAGATGATAGATAGACCTTTAATAATGATAGATAGACAGATAGATGATAGATAGACCTTTAATAATGATAGACAGATAGATGATAGATAGACCTTTAATAATGATAGACAGATAGATGATAGATAGACCTTTAATAATGATAGACAGATAGATGATAGATAGACCTTTAATAATGATAGATAGACAGATAAATGATAGATAGACCTTTAATAATGATAGACAGACAGATAGATGATAGATAGACCTTTAATAATGATAGACAGATAGATGATAGATAGACCTTTAATAATGATATATAGACAGATAGATGATAGATAGACCTTTAATGATAGACAGATAGATGATAGATAGACCTTTAATAAAGATAGATAGATAGACCTTTAATAATGATAGACAGATAGATGATAGATAGACATTTAATAATGATAGATAGATAGATAGATAGACCTTTAATAATGATATACAGATAGATGATAGATAGACATTAAATAAAGATAGATAGAAGATAGATAGACCTTCAATAATGATAGACAGATAGATGATAGATAGACCTTTAATAATGATAGATAGACCTTTAATAATGATAGATAGACAGATAGATGATAGATAGACCTTTAATAATGATAGATAGATAGACCTTGAATAATGATAGACAGATAGATGATAGATAGACCTATAATAAAGATAGACAGATAGATGATAGATAGACCTTTAATAATGATATATAGACAGATAGATGATAGATAGACCTTTAATAATGATACAGATAGATGATAGATAGACCTTTAATAATGATATATAGACAGATAGATGATAGATAGACCTTTAATAATGATAGACAGATAGATGATAGACCTTTAATAATGATAGACAGATAGATGATAGATAGACCTTTAATAATGATATATAGACAGATAGATGATAGATAGACCTTTAATAATGATAGACAGATAGATGATAGATAGACCTTTAATAATGATAGACAGATAGATGATAGATAGACCTTTAATAATGATATATAGACAGATAGATGATAGATAGATCTTTAATAATGACAGATAGACAGATAGATGACAGATAGACCTTTAATAATGATAGACAGATAGGTGATAGATAGACCTTTAATAATGATATATAGACAGATAGATGATAGATAGACCTTTAATGATAGACAGATAGATGATAGATAGACCTTTAATAATGATATATAGACAGATAGATGATAGATAGACCTTTAATAATGATAGATAGATAGACCTTTAATAATGATAGACAGATAGATAGACAGATAGATAGATAGACAGATAGATAGATAGATAGATAGATATAGATGATAGATAGACCTTTAATAATGATAGATAGATAGACCTTTAATAATGATAGACAGATAGATGATAGACCTTTAATAATGATAGACAGATAGATGATAGATAGACCTTTAATAATGATATATAGACAGATAGATGATAGATAGACCTTTAATAATGATAGACAGATAAATATAGATAGACCTTTAATAATGATAGATAGACCTTTAATAATGATAGACAGATAGATGATAGACCTTTAATAATGATAGACAGATAGATGATAGATAGACCTTTAATAATGATATATAGACAGATAGATGATAGATAGATCTTTAATAATGATAGATAGATAGATAGATGATAGATAGACCTTTAATAATAATGATAGACAGATAGATGATAGATATTTCTTTAATAATGATAGACAGATAGATGATAGATAGACCTTTAATAATGATAGACAGATAGATGATAGATAGACCTTTAATAATGATAGATAGACAGATAGATGATAGATAGATATAGATGATAGATAGACCTTTAATAATGTTAGATAGATAGACCTTTAATAATGATAGACAGATGATAGATAGACCTTTAATAATGATAGACAGATAGATGATAGATAGACCTTTAATAATGATAGATAGACAGATAGATGATAGATAGACCTTTAATAATGATAGACAGATAGATGATAGATAGACCTTTAATAATGATAGATAGATAGATGATAGATAGACCTTTAATAATTATAGATAGACAGATAGATGATAGATAGACCTTTAATAATGATAGACAGATAGATGATAGATAGACCTTTAATAATGATAGACAGATAGATGATAGATAGACCTTTAATAATTAAAGATAGACAGATAGATGATAGATAGACATTTAATAATGATAGACAGATAGATGATAGATAGACCTTTAATGATGATAGACAGATAGATGATAGATAGACCTTTAATAATGATAGACAGATAGATGATAGATAGACCTTTAATAATGATGATAGATAGACCTTTAATAATGATAGACAGATAGATGATAGATAGACCTTTAATAATGATAGAAAGATAGATGATAGATAGACCTTTAATAATTATAGATAGACAGATAGATGATAGATAGACAGATAGATGATAGATAGACCTTGAATAAAGATAGACAGATAGATGATAGATAGACCTTTAATAATGATAGATAGATAGACCTTTAATAATGATAGATAGATGATAGATAGACCTTTAATAATGATAGACAGATAGATGATAGATAGACCTTTAATAATGATAGACAGATAGATGATAGATAGACCTTTAATAATGATAGACAGATAGATGATAGATAGACCTTTAATAATTATAGATAGACAGATAGATGATAGATAGACCTTTAATAATGATAGACAGATAGATGATAGATAGACCTTTAATAATTATAGATAGACAGATAGATGATAGATAGACCTTTAATAATGATAGACAGATAGATGATAGATAGACCTTTAATAATTATAGATAGACAGATAGATGATAGATAGACCTTTAATGATGATAGACAGATAGATGATAGATAGACCTTTAATAATGATAGACAGATAGATGATAGATAGACATTTAATAATGAAAGATAGACAGATAGATGATAGATAGACCTTTAATAATGATGATAGATAGACCTTTAATAATGATAGATAGACAGATAGATGATAGATAGACCTTTAATAATGATAGACAGATAGATGATAGATAGACCTTTAATAATTATAGATAGACAGATAGATGATAGATAGACCTTTAATAATGATAGACAGATAGATGATAGATAGACCTTTAATAATGATAGAAAGATAGATGATAGATAGACCTTTAATAATTATAGATAGACAGATAGATGATAGATAGACCTTTAATGATGATAGACAGATAGATGATAGATAGACCTTTAATAATGATAGACAGATAGATGATAGATAGACCTTTAATAATGAAAGATAGACAGATAGATGATAGATAGACCTTTAATAATGATAGACAGATAGATGATAGATAGACCTTTAATGATGATAGACAGATAGATGATAGATAGACCTTTAATAATGATAGACAGATAGATGATAGATAGACCTTTAATAATGAAAGATAGACAGATAGATGATAGATAGACCTTTAATAATTATAGATAGACAGATAGATGATAGATAGACCTTTAATGATGATAGACAGATAGATGATAGATAGACCTTTAATAATGATAGACAGATAGAATATAGATAGACCTTTAATAATGAAAGATAGACAGATAGATGATAGATAGACCTTTAATAATGATAGATAGAAAGATGATAGATAGACCTTTAATAATGATAGACAGAGATGATAGACCTTTAATAATGATAGATAGATGATAGATGATAGATAGACCTTTAATAATGATAGACAGAGATGATAGACCTTTAATAATGATAGATAGATAGATGATAGATAGACCTTTAATAATGATAGACAGATAGATGATAGATAGACCTTTAATAATGATAGACAGAGATGATAGACCTTTAATAATGATAGATAGATAGATGATAGATAGACCTTTAATAATGATAGACAGATAGATGATAGATAGACCTTTAATAATGATAGACAGATAGATGATAGATAGATAGATAGATAGATAGATAGATAGATAGACCTTTAATAATGATAGATAGATGATAGATAGACCTTCAATAATGATAGACAGATAGATGATAGATAGACCTTTAATAATGATAGATAGACCTTTAATAATGATAGATAGATAGATAGATAGATAGATAGATAGATAGATAGATAGATAGATAGATAGATAGATAGATAGACCTTTAATAATGATAGATAGATAGACCTTTAATAATGATAGACAGATAGATGATAGATAGACCTTTAATAATGATAGACAGATAGATGATAGATAGACCTTTAATAATGATATATAGACAGATAGATGATAGATAGACCTTTAATAATGATAGACAGATAGATAGATAGATATAGATGATAGATAG
>SSNR01000535.1:121078-123952 GCA_006937965.1 Callopanchax toddi
GTCCCTGCGATGGACTGGAGACCCGTCCAGGGTGTCCCTCACCCCTTGACCACTGGAGATAGGCACCAGCTCCCCGTGACCCTCTGTGGAGGATGAAGCGGTTACAGAAGATGGGTGGAAACGTATGATTCTGATCAATGTTACACATTCAGGTTGTTCTGTAAGTTCACAGCTCCTGGAGCAGGGTGACTGCTGCTGAAGGTGCTCTAAACAAATGAGCTCTAAACTTTTTTCATGCCTCTTAACGTTCTAACATAGTACAGCTATAAATATATTGTGGCGATTTAAAAAAAATGAAACTAATAAAATGGTCCTCTTGCATTTGTCTAAAAACCTCAGCCAATCAAACGTTTCAGACCAAAAGCAGCTATTGGATAATCCAGTTCTGTCTCACTTCCTTGGATCCTGCGGTCCGGTTCTCTGTGGTTCCAGGTTCTGCACCAGTGGTGACTGGCCCCACCTGGTACAGTCAGTTATGTATAATTCTCACCCTTTATTACTAAAGCTGATTTCTATAAATTGGAAGCGTGTCTTTGCCTGTCTTCATTAACTCTGGTGCTGCAGACTGAAGTCGTGACACTAAAACCTTTTCTGTCTCCAGTACCTGGAGCTTCTGGAAGCTGAGGATCATTTAGCCAACAAATACCAACTAGACTGTTTACTAGTTCAAATACAGACAGCAGACTTTATTGGTTTGTTTGTTTGAACACAGAAACGCTCCTCAATGTGACAAACAGCTGCTCCTGTTAACATTTACACACAGTTTAAGATTTTGATCACAATCCTTTCAATTGTTAGTAGTAGTAGTAGAAATAGTATTAGTAAACTTAAAGAAGTACAACTGCAAGTTGTATATAATTCACATTTGAAAACAGTGAGAAGACGATACAGTCTATATCTATCAGGTTGGGCAGCATAATTATACGAACAGGCTAACTAGAATAATAAGGAATCTAAAAGTAAAAACCTCGGAGGTCCTTGTCCCTAGGGAACGTTTGTAGGTCTGCGTTAATGTGAGTGGCGGTGTGGATGCTGATGTTTTTGTTTAAAATTGGGGCAGGTGTCGTGGTGGTCCACTGCTCGTCGACAGAACCTTCCCCACCTCAGCCTCATAACGATGTGTCTTAAATGCATTCAAATTGGGGTGTAGGATAGGTTTACGGTAAGCAAAGGGGGCACTGCCAGTTACCCCTCCCCCCCCATGCAAGCAAGGTCCCATGTCCCCCCTCTAGTACCTGCTGTTGTGTAGTGTTACGTGTGTTAGGGAGGAAGGGAATGGCGCCAATGTGGTAGTATGAAGTCCCTATCTGAGACCAGCTCCCTGACTGGTCCCCACCCTGCCCCTGCCCACATTGGCCCACTAGAGACCACGGCCAGGGACCCTGTAAAGTCCCCCAGCAATGCCAGGGAGGACCCCCTGCAAGACAGCAGACCCAAAGCGGAGATAATCCAGGTCAGCCCTGCACAGCTGGCACCCAGCCAGCCCGGATCCAGGGACCCCAGAGACCAGCCAGAACCACACGAACCAGCCCCTAAGCCATCCCTGCTGGTCCACCTCACAGAGGCCACTCTCATCCAAAATTCATGGACAGGTGGGCAGGTCCAGAGTGCATGTGGGTACTTATCAGGTTGATCTCCCATGCGGTGTTGATGTGTGCTAGTGTGAGAAATCCATCTGGAACATCTTTTGTCCTGTACAGTGTTTTCTGTGGAGGATTTTATATTGTATGAGCTGAAGATTGGGTCATTTTAAAATTATTTGTTCAATGTTTACTCCAATAGCCCAGATCTCTGGCTCTCGAGGCGAGCGGACGCATCTCCCCTTCTCTCCCTCCCCGTCCTCCCCGGCTCTCCGTCCTGTCTACTTTCTCTGGAGAACCTGCTTTCATCTCCCGCTGGACTTTAACCATGAATTGGATCAGCTGGTCTAGGAATGCGATGGACAAATTTCCTTTTTCCCACTACTCGAAGATGTTTACAAATTGGATCATGGCGACCGGGCTCTACTGTTTGGCGTGTGTGGGATCCGGATTGTCATCAAATTTGGAGCTGCGGGACCGATTGGCTAACAGCCCGGGCTCTGTGGACGGTGCCGCACTGTGTGTGAACTCTCAATCCCACTGGACAACCAGAATCACAGGTCAGATCACTGATCTGTGAACTAAACCAGCTGGCTGAGCTGAGGCGAAGGGCTGGACGCTTTGTGATCTGATCACGTTTTCTGACTCATGTGTAGGAAAACATCTCAGAGGATACTCAGCAGGGGTCTGTCTGTGGTTCTGGACTGGTCGGAGGGACGAACAGCTGAGAGGAATACTCAGCTGGCTTTGGTGGATTCTGACCCTTATTGGCTGCTTGGAGGGACCTGACCACTAAGACTGAAGGAAGTGGAAAACTTTATCACTCCTGCTCCAAAACAAATCTGTTATTTTGAATTCGACTCCCCCTGAAGGCCTTGGAACAGGCTGAGGACAAAACACGAGACTTCAGTAGCAGCTGAGGGTGGATTCTCCCCCCCTTCCTCACACATACTGATCACAACACACACGCTACTGACTAGGGGTGCAACGGATCAGAAAACTCACGGATCGGATCGGTTCACGGTTTTGAGTCACGGTTCGGATCAATTTTCGGATCAGCAGAATGAAAAAGAAAAGACAAAAAACTTTGCTCTCTCATTATTTTCTAAAACACTGAGCAACTTTTTTCTGCTCAATCCTCATAAATACAAACTGCATTTAACTCAAGATGTCGACCTGATGCTTCAATAAAGTTTTGAGTCATATTAAAACTAATTAATGGGGGGGATAGACTCATATGCCACCTCAGGGTCACAGACCTGCTTCTGTCAGACTAGCGGTCACAGCTGGGGGG
>SSNR01000535.1:123962-137889 GCA_006937965.1 Callopanchax toddi
GGAGGGGCGTGACGCACGAGGCGCTGCTGACTGAACTCCGGTTATATTAACGTTTATTAGCTCGTATAAAAGCCCAACATAACGTTATCTTAGACACAAACAGGTGAATCTAGTTTGTCTATCAGAAAGATTCCAGCTGACGGAGAGAGAGACGGAGGAATCAGAGGCAGCGCGCGCAGCAGAGACTGGATATTGATCAGGGATCCTTCGTTCTGGTGTTCTAAAATGGCTGAAGCCAACAGAGTGAACCTCTATACGTGATGCAAAATGAACGCCTTTCTAAGAGGGAATAATCTGCAGATTCACAGCGCGTGAGAACAGAACGTCGGGAATTATGTAGCGACGCACGCGCTCTACATGAACCGTGAACCACGTGCGTTCCGAACCATAGAGGGTGATCCGTACGAACCACGGATCGATGATGATCCGTTGCATCCCTACTACTGACGCACATCACGCCCTACACTTCAACGAGCACATTGGACCTTATCACTCCGTCCTCCCCCTGCAACCTTGGTCTGACGGCCGCGCTAAAATGCTGCGAACTCGACTGGGAGGTGGGGGTTCCCGTACCCACCACACTCCATCACGTGTCTTATGTTTTTGTGATTGTCAGAGTTTTGTGTTTTATATGTTGGAGGCCTTTTCTTTCCTGTTCACGTCTCTGAGCTCCCTTGAGTCTAGGGACATGAACATGTTTTTTTATCACCTCCTCACACCCTACCCTCCAAGCGTTCTCCTCTACAAAAGGGAGCGCATAGAAATGTGCATGCCCGCAGTCAACTGTTTCCTGTTTTGTATTATGTTGTTTGCAGTGTTGGGAACATTACTTTAAAAAAGTAATAAGTTATAGTTACTCACTACTTGTTCCAAAAAGTAACTGAGTTAGGTACAGAATTACTTTATAACAAAAGTAACTAGTTACCCAGGGAAAATAATTTTTGCATTACTATTTAAAAAATGGTTTTGTTATATCAAATCCGCCGACATTTTTCAGCCAATGAAATTCAAATGTCTGCATTCTCTCAACATGCACGCGCATCGACCACACCTGTACCAGTAGGGGGCGCTGTCGTACAGGACGCTCCGTGTGTTTTTCTGTTTGCGTCTCAGCCTCACGGCTCATTTCTACTAAAAACCTACCCATTCTCCAGCTAAAGACGGATTCATTTTTATTTTTAAACCTTTCACCTCACAGAATGGCAAGGCTTGACAGGGTTACGCGTTTATTTTGGTCAGAAAGTTCATCCAGGGTCGAGTCAAGTTCAGCTTCAGAGTCCAGCAGCAGCTCTCTGCTAACAGAGCTAATATCAGAAGCAGCAGGGACAGAGAGGGCTCTTCAGACCCTCGTAGTGTTGGAGTAAGATTGTGAACTGTGAGTGATTAAACCCTACACACTGAGCGGTACAGTTCATGTCCAAAGTATATGCGCCATGTGAACGCGCGTACACGCGACTGGACGCGCGTGTCGAGATGTTTTGAGGAGGAGCCTTTGGACGCTAGATTCAAAAACTGCTCTCCTGATGAAATCCTCCAGAGTGCGGCTTTAATGACGCCTCACAAACACATTCTGGACTTTTAACTCAATCAGTTTGAAGTAGTGGTTAAATCTCCACCTTGAAGATGACACCTTTTCATCCTAATGCTCCAGAGTCGCCCTGCTCCATCGCTGGCGTGTGTGTGTGTGTGTGTGTATGTGTGTGCACGCGCGGCTGCGCGCACAAGCAGTTTGTGCATGGGGGCGGAGCGTTCAGAGTACACAGTTTACTTAATCAATTCATACGTAATAGTCTGGTTATCGTTTGTTCTCAGACTATGCTGGAAGTTGAGACGCTGTCCTTTTCTGCTTTGTGTGAAAACAGTGAGAGGCGCGTGAGAACAGCTGATGGGGAAACGGAGCGGAGCGCGCGTGAGAGAGAGAGAGAGAGACGTACCGCTGCAGGTGTGACAGTCAGAGAGCAGGAAACAGCTGTTCGGTTGTTTTTAACTGTTTTAGACGGTTTCTGGTGCGGCTACAGCCGACAGCAGCTCCTATTGTTCTAAATAAAGCTCAGAGGACTGAACCTACGGACGCATTGTTGGAGAGAACATTAGAAAAGTAACGCACCGCATTTCATGCTCAGTAACAGAAACGCCGTTCTCATGACGGAAACGATAATTAGTTAGATTAGTCCGTTACCGATAAAAGAACGGAGTTACCTAACGCCGTTATTCCCAACACTGGTTGTTTGTAGGGATGAGCGAGTACACCATTATCTGTATCTGTTCAACCATCTAAATTATCTGTATCCGTATCTGTACTCTGAGGGGCGGGGCTTAAACTGGAAGTGGGCGGGATTTAACACGGAAGTGGGCGTGGTTTAACCGGAAGTGGGTGTGGTTTGATTCGGTACATTATTTTAAGTCTGAAATTGTAATGGATTGATCAAAAGTTGCTATATGTATTGTTTATTTGAAAACTATTTACAGAGCAGCCTCAGAATTGAGATTCAGTGTTTTTATTTACAATATTACTAAGCTCGTTCAGTATGAGCAAAGTTTTCCAAAGGACTTTAAATCACCAGACAAACTATGAAAAAGCAGACGGTGTAAAAAAAACCAAAAAAAAACACCACCCGACCGGAGAGGAGGCAGTGAGATGCGACTTGAGCCGTTTTCACCNNNTCTGCTCTGTCCTGTCAAATGCACCGCGCTACAAAACAAGTTCACAAAGTACGTTTCTTTAAAAACAAACCGAAACACACGCAAGCTGAAAAAAAGAAGCCTAGAAGTACACGCGCAACATGAGCTAAACAGAGAGGGATCAGATTACAGTCACTGTCTGTGTGCGACTGCGAGCGAGCGAGAGGAGAGTGTGTGCGCAGTGCACTGGGCAGCACTGCTGGTTCCTGATATGTGTGTAAGGAGGAGGGGCAGGCGCTCTGTGACTGGGCAGCCAATGAGCTGAGTTACAATGAGCAGCACGAGCACAGATAATGACGTGTTTTACTCGGATGATGTTCGTATTCGGAAAATATGCATTATCCGTGCCGATACTCGTCTGAACCGGATATCCGGCTCATCCCTAGTTGTTTGTCTGAATCTTGGAAACAGCTGTACTGAAACTAAGTGTCGCTGTATCAGGACGCTGATGCAACAATAATAAAGTCATCTTGTATCTACTTCAGTAAATAGATCAGTTTCCCATTTACTGACAGGAAGTGACATTGTTTCATCACTTCAAAGAGTTTTACATACATTTTTGAAAATAGTTAAATAGTTTGGGGAGCTGAAGTTGAGGAATCTTGTAATCACAGGGGGAAATTCTGCTTATTTTTTTATGTTGAATTTAGATAGGATAATCAACCTTGATGCCATACGAGCCTATTAAAACATTAAAAATGTAAAGCAGCTATCTGGATCATTTTTCTATGTATCAAAGTGTTCTAAATGATATTCCAGGTCTAAACTATGATCTATGGGTTCCACAACATGTCATTCTGATGAAGACCCTCCTTCCTCCTAGAGACCCCTTTGAATTATTTCTGGCCGCCGAACTTTTTCAGTCAATAAAATTCTAATTTCCACATTGTCAGCTTTCTGTCAACGTGCATGCGCTTTGAGCAAACCTGTACCAGTAGGGGGCGCTCTCATACAGGACGCTCCGTGTGTTTCTCTGTTTACCTCTCAGCCATTCATGGAGGACTCACAGCTCATTTCTACTAAAAACTTATCCATTTACCAGCTAAAGACAGGTTTTTTTTTAGACCTTTCACCTCACAGAATGACAAGGCTTGCCAAGGATACATGTTTAATTTGGTCAGAAAGTTTATTCAGGGCCGAGTCATTTCTGTGTTCAGCTACAGAGTCCCAATCCTCACCTGGTCATGAGCTTTGGGTAATGACCGAAAGAACGAGATCGCGGATACAAGCGGCTGAAATGAGTTTTCTCCGCAGGGTGGCCGGGCTCAGCCTTAGGGATGGGGGAGGAGCTCGGACATCCGGGAGAGACTCGGAATAGAACTGCTGCTCCTCCATATTGAAAGGACCCAGTTGAGGTGGTTCGGGCATCTGGTCAGGATGCCTCCTGGACGCCTCCCTCGGGAGGTGTTCTGGGCATGTCCTGCCGGCAGGAGGCCCCCAGGTCGACCCAGGACAAGCTGGAGGAAATACATCTTCAGTTTGGCCTGGGAACGCCTGGGCGTCCCAGCTGAGGAGCTGGTGGACTTGGCCGGGGAGAAGGTGGCCTGGGCTGCCCAACTTGGAATGCTGCCCCCGCGACCCGGACCCGGATAAGCGGAAGAAGGCAAGGCGAGGCAGCTACAGAGTCCAGCAGCAGCTCTCTGCTACAGAGCTAAGGATCAGAAGCATCAGACAGAGAGGCTCATCAGAGCCTGGTAGTGTGGGAACACTGAGGGATTAAACCTACAGGTTGAGCTGCACAGTTTATGTCCAGCTTACAGACTGAAGAAATGCGACCGCACGCGCGTGTCGAGTTGTTTTGGGGAGGAGCCGTAGGACGCTGGATTCAGAATCTGCTCTCTTGATGAAATAATCCACAATGCAGCTTTAAAGTTTTAAAAACACTCTCTCTTTCAAAGACTTTAGTAGTCTTCTTTGAGTAATGGTGTGTTAAAACTCCAAAGTTTTACAGGTGGTGTTATTGCCCTCTCCCTCACAATCATATTTACTGCTGCTTGGTCACTTATGATAATTGGGTGAATTTGTGCCTCACATCCATCCTTCATAACAGAGCTGCTGGTTAGAAAGAAGTCAATATGAAAATAAAAGTGTTGGACAGGCGAGAAAAAGGTGTGCTCCTTATCTGACAAGTGACATGAGCACCAGGCATCACACAGACCTAAATCTTTATTAGGACTGGGGGTAAATGATTATTTTTTAAACATCAGGCAATTATTTTATTGAATAGTCAGCTATTCTAATGGCTATGTACGTCTAACGTTACTACAATCTGCTAGCTATCGCAGCTAGCAGCTCGTCACTTTGGTGATACCAATCGGCCGTTGTGTCTAGCTAGCTGTGTTCTGTTAGCTGAAAGTTAGCCACCATTTATGTCAGCATTATATGCTATTTCTAACTAACGTTAGCTCAACACAGCTGTTTAGCTACTAGCAGAAACCAAACACAGCTCGCACCACCAAAATGTGCAGAGCTCAAGCACACGTTACACAGTACAGTATATGATACGACAGCCCCATCGCGCAGACTGCAAATAACTGTAGCTTGAGGCTTCTGGCTGCGTTTAAAGTATTCCCACACCTTTGAAGTAGGGTGGTGGGTTGTGTTCTGGTGACATGTAGAGCTTAGGAGTGCCAGCTGCTGAGCCCGAGAAGCAGTTGGAGATGAAGTTTCTTTCTTCGTGCTGCTTTGTTTTGGTCACTCGTGTGTATGTGGCGAGTGGGTGTGGTGCGCCAACAATTTTTAAAAATTGAGTCGTCGCTGTGATTGATGCGTTGCTACAGGCCTATCTTTTATATACAGTTTTAATATAAGGTGAGTTACGTAGTGCAGGTGAACTGCTAAGCCTGTCTAACTCTACGTTCAGAGTCCCCTCCACCACCATAGCTGTGCCAGTCTGAGCTGAACGTGCGCAGAATAGATTGTGAAAGAAACCAGGGTCATCCACTTTGGTCCATATACACTAGCAATAAGCCAACCTTTGTTGTTTATAGATAGATTAACAGTTATATACCTCCCTACTGGAGTCTGAATTCTCCTCTTATATTCAGTAACTCTACTTACTGTCGTCACTCAGCACTCCCCTCTAGATGATCGCTACAACAACAAACTTCAGGACTGCACATTCTACTAAACAACAAACCTTGGACCTGTTCAGTTTCAACTCAGTGTTTTTAACATGTGTCTCTATGAGTTGTCTGAATATTCAGTTAAACCGTTTCCCTTTAAGTGTCAATTTTTGTGTTACAGGAGTCTTTAAATGACGCCTGACCTGCGTGGATTTTCATGTGTCTGATTAAGTTCGACTTGTTCCTAAAATTTTGTCCACATTTATCACAACAAAATGGCTTCCGACCTGTGTGGATTCTCTTGTGTTTGCTTAAATTTGACTTATGGTTAAAGCGTTTCCCACAGTGACCACAACAAAGTGATGCCTGACCTGCGTGGACTTTCATGTGTGAGTTTAAATTGGACTTTCGCCTAAAACTTTGTCCACAGTCACCACAATGAAATGACATCTGACCTGTGTGGGTTTTCATGTGTCTGCTTAAATTTGACGGGCTCCTAAAACTTTGTCCACAAGTGTCACAACAAAATGGCTTCTGACCTGTGTGGATTCTCATGTGTGTGTTTAAAATGGAATTATACTTAAAACTTTGTCCACAATCGCCACAACTATATGGCCTCTGACCTCTGTGGATTCTCATGTGTGTGTTTAAATTAGATTTTTGGCTAAAACATTTCCCACAGTCAACACAACAAAATGGCCGCTGACCAGTGTGGATTCTCACGTGTGAGTTTAAGGCCGACTTGTCTCTGAAACTACGTCCACAATTACCACAACAAAATGGCTTCTCACCTGTATGGATTCTCATGTGTGTGTTTAAAGTTGACTTGTCCCTAAAATTTTGTCCACAATCACAACTAAATGGCCTCTCGCCTGTGTGGATTATCATGTGTTTGTTTAAATGTGACTTGTTGCTAAAACTTTGTCCACAATCGCCACAACAAAATGGCCTCTCACCTGTGTGGATTCTCATGTGTGCGTTTAAATGTGACTGGTTCTTAAAACGTTTCCCACAATCATCACAACAAAATGGCCTCTGACCTGAATGGATTCTCAGGTGTGTGTTTAAATTGGACTTATGACTAAAACTTTGTCCACAGTCACCACAACAAAATGGCCTCTCACCTGTGTGGACTCGTGTGTGGATTTCCAGATTACTTTTTTGGGTAAATCTTTTCCCACAGAGATCACAACCATATGGTTTCTGCCCTGTCTGGACCTTCCTGCTGGTCTCGACAGTGCCTACAGCTGACTGAGGAGACCTGACCTCCTTCCTGTTTGTGTTACTGTCTCCAGTTTCTGACCCAGAGTCAGGATTGTTGACATGGTCTTCCTCTTCATCATCCTCACTGTCTTCAGTTTGTGAAGAGCTGGAATCTTCTTGCTGAGTATTTGGGGTTCCTGGTTTCCTGATGGTTTCTGCTCCTCCACCAGTTGCTGCTGTCATCTGGTCAGTGGAGCTACTGGCTGGAAGCACTTGGTGCTGAGGAAGCTGTGACAACACAGGTTTCTCTTCATCATCCTCATCCTCACTCTTCAAAGTAACCACAAGGAAGGGAAGCCTGGTGTCATCGGTCTCCTCCTTAATGTTGAGCTTGTCTTCATCCAGACTGGTCCAGAGTTCCTCCTCTTCCTCCTTTATGTTGAGGGGCTCTGGGTCCTGCTGGTCCACACCAGGCCTCCATTCTCCAGGAGCTTCTTCTTTCATTAAAACCAACTGGTGATCATCTGCAGGCAGCTCTGAAACACAAGACATTCAGACGACTGTGAGTGAATTCACACAGACATCAGATGTGTTCAGGAAGTGAGAGAAATCAACAGGTTACATCAGTTTTAGTCAACCTGGATTCAAAGTGTTCAGTTCTCTGTCTTTAAGTGTATTTGCTGTTGTATTCAAACTGTACACACACACACACACACACACACACACACACACACTGATTGAGTAAACTGTTACTGTAGAATAGATTGTAGGCTGAGCTCAGGGATGACCCCAGAATGAGGTAGAATTGTTGTGCGATCACGTCCGTTTATCTTTATGTATTTAGCAGACACTTTTATCCAAAGTGACTTACAAAGACTCCTCTGTGAACCGTCACCTTATCGTGGTGGAGGAGTCTGAGTGCCCTACTGATCCTAGGAGCTATGTGGTCTGGGACACTTGTGCCCCTGGTAGGGTCACCCATGTCAAATTGGTCCTAGGTGAGGGGAGAGACAAAGAGCGGTTCAAAGACTCTTCATGGAAATACAATCAACGAGCCAGTGTACCCGGCCCGGAGGGTTACCGGGGTCCCACCCTGGAGCCAGGCCTGGGGTTGGGGACCTGGTGGCCAGGTTTTCACCCATGGGGCCCAGCCCGATCTGGATAAATGGGCTCATCCACCTGTGGGCCCACCACCTGTCCGGTGCATTGTGGACCAGGTGGCAGACCGAGGCGGGAGCTTTGGCGGTCCGATCCCCGGACAGGAAAACTGGCTATTGGGACATGGAACGTCACCTCTCTGGCGGGGAAGGAGCTGGAGCTTGTGGAAGAGGCTGAGCGATACCGGCTAGATATAGTCGGGCTCACCTCGACACATAGCGTTGGCTCTGGAACCCGAGTCCTGGAGAGGGGTTGGACTCTCTTCTATGCTGGAGTTGATCCGGGTGAGAGGCGGAGGGCTGGGGGGGGCTTTCTGTTAGCCCCAAGACTCTCTGCCTGTATGTTGGGGTTTTCTCCAGGGGATGAAAGGGCAGCTTCCCTGCGCCTTCGGGTTGGGGAACGGGTCCTGACTGTTGTTTGTGCTTATGCTCCAAATAGCAGCTCAGAGTACCCACCCTTTTTGGAGTCTCTGGGACGAGTGCTGGATAGCGCTCCTACTGGGGACTCCATAGTCCTGCTGGGAGACTTCAACGCTCACGTGGGCAATGACAGCGTGACCTGGAGGGGCGTGATTGGGAGGAACGGCCCGCCCAATCTGAACTCGAGTGGTGTTCTGTTTTTGGCCATAACGAACACCATGTTGGAACACAAAGAGGTCCATCGGTACACCTGGTACCAGGGCAGCCTAGGTTACAGGTCGGTGATTCAGGGCTCTAGACTGCGACTGAGATGTGCGAATAAAAAATATCATGTGCTTCATGCATTAGACCAAAGGAACCGGAAATTACAAATCTTAACAGGAAACATCAAAATCTATGAACGAGTTTAACGAGTGGAAACGCCGCTCCATCAGAGACCAGCTCCATCAGAGACCAGCTCCATCAGAGACCCGCTCCATCAGAGACCAGCTCCATCAGAGACCCGCTCCATCAGAGACCCGCTCCATCAGAGACCCGCTCCATCAGAGACCAGCTCCATCAGAGACCAGCTCCATCAGAGACCCGCTCCATCAGAGACCCGCTCCATCAGAGACCAGCTCCATCAGAGACCCGCTCCATCAGAGACCCGCTCCATCAGAGACCAGCTCCATCAGAGACCCACTCCATCAGAGACCTGCTCCATCAGAGACCCGCTCCATCAGAGACCAGCTCCATCAGAGACCAGCTCCATCAGAGACCCGCTCCATCAGAGACCAGCTCCATCAGAGACCCGCTCCATCAGAGACCAGCTTCATCAGAGACCCGCTCCATCAGAGACCCGCTCCAGAAGCTCTCATGCAGCCCAGGAACCGGTTCAGGAAAAAAATAAATCTGCGATGCTTAACGTCTCCTCGTGGTTCATCCACAGAAACGCAAGTAAGAAAATATTAATTTAAATCTGTCCCGTCCGGGGGTTGCCGGGGATGGGGGGCCGCCGCGCACCGCTAAACTCTTTCCACAGCCTGACAGCAGCGATACGCGTCAGTCAGCTGTAGTCAGAGTAATAACGAGTCAATATCGTACTGACAACGTGGATATAATAAAGAACTACAGCTCAGGAGACGGTAGCACGAGGCTCTGTCCGACCCCGTGATTTACAGTCTGCTCAGGTGTCTCCTCTACCTGCTGCCTTTCAGCATCAGGCAGAAAACTGATCATCAGAGAAGCTGAGACGATGATCAACTAACTTTTTATTATTTCAATCAAAACAAGAGCAAACAGAATGAACACACAAAATGAATATGAATGAAAAGGAGCTGAGAGGAAAATAATCTGATTTTCTGACTCGTTTTTACAAAAGAACATGAAACAATTTCCACTGTCTGAGACTAACTTTCACATTTAGTCTTCATTTACATTTTCATCATGACCTCAAACCTTTGATTTAAAACATTTAAAAACAGATTTAATATTCTTGTTGATTCTTTCCATGATTTTCCACTGTTTACAGAAATACTCAGTTCCTTCTCTTTGGTTCTAATCAGGTTCTTAAAGACTTCAGTTCCTTTTAAATGACAACTATTGACTCTAAAACATTCTCTACATGTTTATTGGTCAGCTATTTTATTAGCTTTGTAATATTTTCCTACAATATTGAACATCTAGACAAGGACAAAGGCCTAGAGACCAAACTACAGGAGTCCATCTGAGGGACAGGAGTCCGCCTGATGGACAGAAGGTCCACCTGAGGGACAGGAGTCCATCTGAGGGACAGGTGTCCGTCTGAGGGACAGGAGTCCGTCTGAGGGACAGGAGTCCCTCTGAGGGACAGGAGTCCCTCTGAGGGACAGGTGTCCGTCTGAGGGACAGGAGTCCCTCTGAGGGACAGGTGTCCGTCTGAGGGACAGGAGTCCATCTGAGGGACAGGTGTCCGTCTGAGGGACAGGAGTCCGTCTGAGGGACAGGAGTCCCTCTGAGGGACAGGTGTCCGTCTGAGGGACAGGAGTCCGTCTGAGGGACAGGAGTCCCTCTGAGGGACAGGTGTCCGTCTGAGGGACAGGAGTCCCTCTGAGGGACAGGTGTCCGTCTGAGGGACAGGAGTCCATCTGAGGGACAGGTGTCCGTCTGAGGGACAGGAGTCCGTCTGAGGGACAGGAGTCCCTCTGAGGGACAGGTGTCCGTCTGAGGGACAGGAGTCCGTCTGAGGGACAGGAGTCCCTCTGAGGGACAGGTGTCCGTCTGAGGGACAGGAGTCCCTCTGAGGGACAGGTGTCCGTCTGAGGGACAGGAGTCCATCTGAGGGACAGGTGTCCGTCTGAGGGACAGGAGTCCGTCTGAGGGACAGGAGTCCCTCTGAGGGACAGGTGTCCGTCTGAGGGACAGGAGTCCGTCTGAGGGACAGGAGTCCCTCTGAGGGACAGGTGTCCGTCTGAGGGACAGGAGTCCCTCTGAGGGACAGGTGTCCGTCTGAGGGACAGGAGTCCATCTGAGGGACAGGTGTCCGTCTGAGGGACAGGAGTCCGTCTGAGGGACAGGAGTCCCTCTGAGGGACAGGTGTCCGTCTGAGGGACAGGAGTCCGTCTGAGGGACAGGGGTCTATAATGGAGGATTGTCCATCAGACATTTAGCCATGAAACGTTCATGTTGAGACGTTCTGAGAAACATGAAGTTAAAACATTGAACTGATCCTAAAATGTTTTTCAGTTTCAGTTTCATCAGGTTGAAGCACCTTACCTTGTCAGTAGGTTACCCACCTGGTACGATTCAGCTTCAGATAAAGAACTTTATGTTTACTAGCTTGTTAATTAGCAATGAAGGAGTTCATATTAATTTAGATGGACAGAGATTTTTTAAAAAGTTAACCTATAAAATTGCAAAATTGGGTGCACCTAACTTTTGTGCCGGTGCGCCTAAGAAAAACATGTAGCTGCAACCAGTGCAAACAGTGAGTCTAGAGCCCTGTGATTGACTTTATAGTTGTACCATCTGACCTGAGACCGTATGTTTTGGACACTCGAGTGAAGAGAGGAGCGGTGTTTGTTAATTCCCGCACAACACCGGAATCTGCTGTAGCGTAATATAACCTGATTTTATTGTTATAATACGGACACACTTCTGCAAGGTTATTAGCTTAGTTTTGTCGGTTTTACGGCTAATCCCTGTTAGCTACCTTCACTAACCTAATTGTTATGCAGGATTTCTAGGATCTTTCTGATTCAAAGGGAAGACCTACGTACGTTATATTTGGAAGTTATAACCCAGAAGCAGACTTAGACTACAGTTATTTTATTAAAGAAACAGATTGAACGAACAGACAGATATGAGGTAGATGGTGCATCTTAAGAGATTCTTCTGATATTATTAAGCTGAGAGTTAATGACGAGAGCCCGTGAGATATTTATATATCTCTAGGGAGTCGGAGCTAGTTATGAGGGGAACTGAGCTAAGTTGACAGGAGTGTTATTTATCAAGAGCCTCAGTTTAACCAGATCGGAGTTGATACCTGCTGAGACCGCTCCAGATCGCCTCGGCGTGAGAGGTGGAGGCTCGTCGGTGAGATCGTTGGTCTGACGAGCCTCGGGTTAGCCCCGGTGGACGTGAAGTCACTCGAGGTACGGAGGTGTCTGAACGAGTCGGCGTCAGCGGCTCCATGATCGGCTGGTGCAGAGGCTAACAGGCTTTCCCCATGGCTGGTGAACAGAAGCAGACGGATGGTGTCTGGCTCCTAGCCGGGGAAATTGTCCTCGACTGCTTGGGGCTAAGACCCAAACGTGCAATCGGCGTCAAAGCCTACCGTGTAACGGAGAAAAACGGAGGCCGTGTTCTCCCGTTGTAGGTTGAACGAGAACTGTTTAGCTTCCAGACAGGAAGCCGGACAGAGGGGACTTTTGGACGCGTGGCCCAATGGGGAAAGAGTTACCAAGTCACGTGGTTCTCGTCATTAAGGAACCCAGGAAGTTAGATGGATTATTAATATGCTTTAACCTTTTTAGCAAAAGCAGAAACATGAAATAATACTGATGCAACATCAACATTCATGAATACTGGAAGAAAATGAATTAATCACATTAAGACATTTCTGGACAGTGGATTAAAGGTAGTGTCTTTTTAGAATGAGACATCAAAGAGTCCTTAAGTTTAATTATTAATTAAAGGAAATCTTCTCATTCTTCCGACACGACCGGGTCCTGGAAGGAATGTTGATTCAGGTTACAACATAATAAAAGAGTCATTTTAATCCAAGTTATTGGGACAAAAGATGAGTTATTGTATTGATGAACCAGAGGTCAAAATTCAGAGATAGTAACGCCTTTGCCGGCGTTACACTGCGCAAATGAGCGTCACCGTTCTCCACCAGAACACTAGAAAGAAGAACCGTAACTCATCTGTCCTGGGAAGTGAGACGATGGAGCTCCAGGGACTTTGACCCAGTGAGGCTGTCAGGAGCAGGAGGCCAGACTTCATGGAGAGAAAACAGGGAGTCTGACTAGATTTCAGTAAAAAAGTTCTTTAAAAATATTTCTAAAAATAATGTTAAAAATAATAAAAAGCTGGAATAATAATCTGAAATGACTAAAAAGTAGTTTTTCTTATTAATGATTGTTTAATTGAGTTGCCATTCCTTCCTGTTTGGATCCAACCTAATATCAGATTATAGAATAACGAGCTTTGGGTAGATCTAAATCAGGTAGATGTTTGGCCGGTAAAAAATATGTGAGATGATAAAATCTACCGGCCAACTTGGCCGGTGAGTCAAAGATTTTATTTCAGACCCTGGCTGTAGCAGGTGTAGAGGATCAGACAGGTAGAGAAGATCAGACAGGTAGAGAGGATCAGACAGGTGTACAGGATCAGACAGGTGTAGAGGATCAGACAGGTAGAGAAGATCAGACAGGTAGAGAGGATCAGACAGGTAGAGAGGATCAGACAGGTAGAGAGGATCAGACAGGTGTAGAGGATCAGACAGGTAGAGAGGATCAGACAGGTGTAGAGGATCAGACAGGTAGAGAGGATCAGACAGGTGTACAGGATCAGACAGGTAGAGAAGATCAGACAGGTAGAGAGGATCAGACAGGTAGAGAGGATCAGACAGGTGTAGAGGATCAGACAGGTGTAGAGGATCAGACAGGTGTAGAGGATCAGACAGGTGTAGAGGATCAGACAGGTGTACAGGATCAGACAGGTAGAGAAGATCAGACAGGTAGAGAGGATCAGACAGGTAGAGAGGATCAGACAGGTGTACAGGATCAGACAGGTAGAGAAGATCAGACAGGTAGAGAGGATCAGACAGGTAGAGAGGATCAGACAGGTAGAGAGGATCAGACAGGTGTAGAGGATCAGACAGGTGTAGAGGATCAGACAGGTAGAGAGGATCAGACAGGTGTAGAGGATCAGACAGGT
>SSNR01000535.1:181724-205298 GCA_006937965.1 Callopanchax toddi
GGTAGAGATTCTGACTCTACCGTCCTACAGAGGTAGAGATTCTGACTCTACCGTCCTACAGAGGTAGAGATACTGACTCTACCGTCCTACCACGGTAGAGATTCTGACTCTACCGTCCTACCACGATAGGGATTCTGACTCTACCGTCCTACAGAGGTAGAGATTCTGACTCTACCGTCCTACCGCGGTAGAGATTCTGACTCTACCGTCCTACCGCGGTAGAGATCCTGACTCTACCGTCCTACAGAGGTAGAGATTCTGATTCTACTGTCCTACAGAGGTAGAGATTCTGACTCTACCGTCCTACAGAGGTAGAGATTCTGACTCTACCGTCCTACCGCGGTAGAGATTCTGACTACCATCTTACCGCGGTAGAGATTCTGACTCTACCGTCCTACAGAGGTAGAGATTCTGACTCTACCGTTCTACAGAGGTAGAGATTCTGACTCTACCATCCTACAGAGGTAGAGATTCTGACTCTACCGTCCTACAGAGGTAGAGATTCTGACTCTACCGTCCTACCGCGGTAGAGATTCTGACTCTACCGTCCTACAGCGGTAGAGATTCTGACTCTACCGTCCTACAGAGGTAGAGATTCTGACTCTACCGTCCTACAGAGGTAGAGATTCTGACTCTACCGTCCTACAGAGGTAGAGATTCTGACTCTACCGTCCTACAGAGGTAGAGATTCTGACTCTACCGTCCTACCGCGGTAGAGATTCTGACTCTACCGTCCTACCGCGGTAGAGATTCTGACTCTACCGTCCTACCGCGGTAGAGATTCTGACTCTACCGTCCTACCGCAGTAGAGATTCTGATTCTAACGTCCTACCACGGTAAAGATTCTGACTCTACCGTCCTACAGAGGTAGAGATTCTGACTCTACCGTCCTACCGCGGTAGAGATTCTGACTCTGCCGTCCTACCACGGTAGAGATTCTGACTCTACCGTCCTACAGAGGTAGAGATTCTGACTCTACCGTCCTACAGAGGTAGAGATTCTGACTCTACCGTCCTACAGAGGTAGAGATTCTGACTCTACCGTCCTACCACGGTAGAGATTCTGACTCTGCCGTCCTACCATGGTAGAGATTCTGACTCTACCGTCCTACAGAGGTAGAGATTCTGACTCTACCGTCCTACAGAGGTAGAGATTCTGACTCTACCGTCCTACAGAGGTAGAGATACTGACTCTACCGTCCTACCACGGTAGAGATTCTGACTCTACCGTCCTACCGCTGTAGAGATTCTGACTCTGCCGTCCTACCGTGGTAGAGATTCTGACTCTACCGTCCTACAGAGGTAGAGATTCTGACTCTAGCGTTCTACAGAGGTAGAGATTCTGACTCTACCGTCCTACAGAGGTAGAGATTCTGACTCTACCGTCCTACAGAGGTAGAGATTCTGACTCTACCGTCCTACAGAGGTAGAGATTCTGACTCTACCGTCCTACGCAGGTAGAGATTCTGACTCTACCGTCCTACCGCGGTAGAGATTCTGACTCTACCGTCCTACCGCGGTAGAGATTCTGACTCTACTGTCCTACCATGGTAGAGATTCTGACTCTACCGTCCTACAGAGGTAGAGATTCTGAATCTACCGTCCTACAGAGGTAGAGATACTGACTCTTCCGTCCTACAGAGGTAGAGATTCTGACTCTACCGTCCTACCACGGTAGAGATTCTGACTCTACCGTCCTACCACGGTAGAGATTCTGACTCTGCCGTCCTACCATGGTAGAGATTCTGACTCTACCGTCCTACAGAGGTAGAGATTCTGACTCTACCGTCCTACAGAGGTAGAGATTCTGACTCTACCGTCCTACAGAGGTAGAGATTCTGACTCTACCGTCCTACAGAGGTAGAGATTCTGACTCACCGTCTTACCATGGTAGAGATTCTGACTCTACCGTCCTACCACGGTAGAGATTCTGACTCTGCCGTCCTACCATGGTAGAGATTCTGACTCTACCGTCCTACAGAGGTAGAGATTCTGACTCTACCGTCCTACAGAGGTAGAGATTCTGACTCTACCGTCCTACCACGGTAGAGATTCTGACTCTACCGTCCTACCACGGTAGAGATTCTGACTCTGCCGTCCTACCATGGTAGAGATTCTGACTCTACCGTCCTACAGAGGTAGAGATTCTGACTCTACCGTCCTACAGAGGTAGAGATTCTGACTCTACCGTCCTACAGAGGTAGAGATTCTGACTCTTCCGTCCTACCGCAGTAGAGATTCTGATTCTAACGTCCTACCACGGTAAAGATTCTGACTCTACCGTCCTACAGAGGTAGAGATTCTGACTCTACCGTCCTACCACGGTAGAGATTCTGACTCTGCCGTCCTACCATCGTAGAGATTCTGACTCTACCGTCCTACAGAGGTAGAGATTCTGACTCTACCGTCCTACAGAGGTAGAGATTCTGACTCTACCGTCTTACCATGGTAGAGATTCTGACTCTACCGTCCTACAGAGGTAGAGATTCTGACTCTACCGTCCTACCGCGGTAGAGATTCTGACTCTACCGTCCTACCGCGGTAGAGATTCTGACTCTACCGTCCTACCGCGGTAGAGATTCTGACTCTACCGTCCTACCGCGGTAGAGATTCTGACTCTACCGTCCTACCGCGGTAGAGATTCTGACTCTACCGTCCTACCGTGGTAGAGATCCTGACTCTACCGTCCTACAGAGGTAGAGATTCTGATTCTACTGTCCTACAGAGGTAGAGATTCTGACTCTACCGTCTTACCATGGTAGAGATTCTGACTCTACCGTCCTACAGCGGTAGAGATTCTGACTCTACCGTCCTACCGAGGTAGAGATTCTGACTCTACCGTCCTACAGAGGTAGAGATTCTGACTCTACCGTCCTACCGCGGTAGAGATTCTGACTCTACCGTCCTACCGCGGTAGAGATTCTGACTCTACCGTCCTACCGCGGTAGAGATTCTGACTCTACCGTCCTACCGTGGTAGAGATCCTGACTCTACCGTCCTACAGAGGTAGAGATTCTGATTCTACTGTCCTACAGAGGTAGAGATTCTGACTCTACCGTCCTACAGAGGTAGAGATTCTGACTCTACCGTCCTACCGCGGTAGAGATTCTGACTCTACCGTCCTACCAGAGGTAGAGATTCTGACTCTACCGTCCTACATAGGTAGAGATTCTGACTCTACCGTCCTACAGAGGTAGAGATTCTGATTCTACCGTCCTACAGAGGTAGAGATTCTGACTCTACCGTCCTACCACGGTAGAGATTCTGACTCTGCCGTCCTACCATGGTAGAGATTCTGACTCTACCGTCCTACAGAGGTAGAGATTCTGACTCTACCGTCCTACAGAGGTAGAGATTCTGACTCTACCGTCCTACAGAGGTAGAGATTCTGACTCTACCGTCCTACCGCAGGTAGAGATTCTGACTCTCCCGTCCTACCGCGGTAGAGATTCTGACTCTACCGTCCTACAGAGGTAGAGATACTGACTCTACCGTCCTACCACGGTAGAGATTCTGACTCTACCGTCCTACAGAGGTAGAGATTCTGACTCTACCGTCCTACAGAGGTAGAGATTCTGACTCTACCGTCCTACAGAGGTAGAGATTCTGACTCTACCGTCCTACAGAGGTAGAGATACTGACTCTACCGTCCTACCACGGTAGAGATTCTGACTCTACCGTCCTACAGAGGTAGAGATTCTGACTCTACCGTCCTACCGAGGTAGAGATTCTGACTCTACCGTCCTACAGAGGTAGAGATTCTGACTCTACCGTCCTACAGAGGTAGAGATTCTGACTCTACCGTCCTACCGCGGTAGAGATTCTGACTCTACCGTCCTACCGCGGTAGAGATCCTGACTCTACCGTCCTACAGCGGTAGAGATCCTGACTCTACCGTCCTACAGCGGTAGAGATTCTGACTCTACCGTCCTACCACGGTAGAGATCCTGACTCTACCGTCCTACCGCGGTAGAGATTCTGACTCTACCGTCCTACCACGGTAGAGATACTGACTCTACCGTCCTACCGCAGTAGCGTAGGAGGGTTGTCATTGAAGCCGACCTGGATCAGCTTATCACCAGGGTCTGTAACTATTGTTGACGATAAAATAAAACGTAAATGACTCTGAGGGAGGGACATGGAGTTCAACCAATCTCACTTAAACATTGGCAGGTTCTTTTAGAGGAAAATGAGCATTTCTGTTCTCTCTGCTGTCAGACGAGTCCTCTTTTCCTCCACAATACTGGATGCTGTACTAAACAGTCTTTCACTTTCCACACTGGTTGGAGGGCAACAGCAGCAAGGAGAGGAAAGCGAGCATGTACTGCAAAGGGCCGTCTTTCTCACCCATTGTTGGTTCTTTCAAATACATTTTCATTTGGATAACTGTTGCCTGGGTTCCTTGTGCAGGTTCATCATGTTCCTCAAGAATTCTGTCATACAGACTGCTGAATCTACTCTTACTTGTACTTGGAGGAGAAGCAGTTTCGAGGCGAGCAACCTTTTCTGCTGGCTCTGCCTCCTCTGTCCCTGCTTTATCAGCTGATGCCTTGAGCAGCACTTGCTCCATCTTCTCAAGCTCTTGTTTCAGGAAACCCTTGGTCATCCTGGCACTTTCTCCACCTGTAAAGAATCTGAGACAAAAAAATAAAATGGGTTGAGTACAACTTTATTTGTTGCTGCTGCATGAAGAACCTGGCCTGCATGCACACAGTCAGACCCACACAGACGACACATCGGATTAAATCCAAAAAAGTGTTTTAAATAAAGACAACTGGACTTCTTTGGTTCTCTGAAGACGTTTCTGCTCATCCCAGTAGCTTTGTCAGTTCTGTCTGTAGTAAAGGAGAGAGAGTCTTCTCTTCCTCTGTCTGTGACACACCTCCTTCTCCCCCTTGAGGAGGTGTTCGCTCCACTGTATTCAGCTGGAGTCCTGGTGAGGTGTTCTGATCAGAGGAGAGAATGAAGTTCAGAGCAGACTGGTAGGAGGTGGAGAGATGAAATCTGAGTCCTCCTCCTCTGTTTGAAGTTGCATCAGATTTAACCTTTTTAATTCAAAAAGTTAGCCAAAATTAATAAATATTACATTAACATTAATAAATATGCCTCACCTGTCCTTGTATTGAGCGCTGCAGCGGTTCAGGTCTGGACACACTGTTCTGGTCCGGTCCGGGTCCATCTCTTCATGCCTCCTCCACCTCCAACCGGAGCGGATTGTCTGACAGAAACCAGTATTAGACCAGTTAGAGGTGCATCGAAGTCTTTAACCTCCAGGAGTGAGATACTAATGACCAGAGGGGGGCACTGGGGACAGGGCAGCACAGAGCACCCCCCCCCCCCCACGCCCCCTGGAGCGCTTGTGTACATATACTTATATATACAGGTATTGCACATGCTGATAATTATTCAGGAATCTAGATTCTAGGCCGTATCGTCCAGCCCTAACATCAGAGGTGTTTTGTCCAAACAAACGGCCCTTAGTCTAACCGTCTCTGAGACTTTAAAATACTACTTGTCTTCGAGGACTTGAACAGCAGAGTAATCCTTTCTTTCCTTACTGTTTGGTTTGAGGGGCAGGTAGGTCTGAACATCATCAGCATAGCAACGAACAGCAATGATCCCAGAGGCAATACATCCAGTAAAACTAGTAAGGGCCTAAGATGGAGCCTTGTGGAACACCAGGAGTGAGGAGAATTCACCAAACTGAGAAGTTCCAGTCAGTCAAGAAGGACCAAACCCTTTATAGAGCGCTCACCGAAATACACGGAATTAAAGGTTTCAACCACGGAGTGTTGGACTATTAAGAGGACCTTTTACATATTAATACTTCAAACAATAAAAGACCTTTTCCAAAATCCCTTTAAAACTGTTGTAAAAGTTTCCGGTTTAGCCAAAAGTCAGACATGCTGCCAGGTGAGCTCTTTTATCCATTAAAGGCCCAAAGGAAACGGTGCTGAGAGAAAACCGAAGTCCTTGACTGACCAGGAGGCCTCCCTGCTGGGAGGCAGGAACACATTTACCACGGTAAGAGGAGCAAAGGGGACCACAGTCTGGAACGGCTCAGATTAGGGTGTAGCTCCTCCCCCTTCTCCTCCTCCATCATCATCAGTCATCAAATAGGGTCAGCTGACCTATAAAGGGTCAAAACAACTCCTACAATCAGAAGTCCCTCTGATGCTTTAGGGCTAGCTCTGTAGCATCAGACGTCAGAGTTGGTTAAATACTTGAATCTGATTGGTTTGTGTACTTCAGAGGAGGGTCATTAACTGGTACCAACTACTTCAGTCCCTTTAAACACAGAACTTTTTACTGTCTCGTGTTCATTAGTGACCTGAGGAGAAGAAGAGTGGTGACTGTATCTAGAGAGCTACAGGTCTATGTTTACACTAGAACGGCCTTCAGTCAGTCTGATCCATAACAAGGATTTATTTAGGATTTCTGGAACACTGGGTGTTGTCCTGACCAGTGCCTGTAGCAGAGCGTGACCTTTGACCTTCCAGGATGTTGGTAAACCTGGTTTAGTCTGTGGGAGGAGTGTTTGGACGTTGTTGGACCATGTTGAGGTTTACTGTTGGACTAAACCCAGTTTCTCCTGAGGCCAGACCTGGTTTATGGTGGTTCTGCTGCAGCAGTCACTCAGACTGACAGCTCGTTAGCTTTATGTGTGAACTTTGACCAAACACTTGCTCATCTGCTGCTGTGTGCCACTGATCTGCAGCAGTCTGACTAGCCACGGTCAGAGGACTACTTCCTGTTTCCAGAGACCCCGCCCACTTTGTGTGTGGTCCTGGTATAGATGGATAATGTAGTTTCATCCTGAGTGGGAGTGGCCTGGTTCTGGATAGGAGAGGGTTTATTCCTCCATGGTTTAGAGTCCTAGACCTTTATCCCGTCAGTAACAGACGACTCAGAACCGAAGTGACCCTGAACAGCTGATTGGACGCTGCTCACATGAGCAACAAGCTGGAAACGATCTCGGGTTGTTGGGCCGACCAATCGGAGACGTGCGCTCTCCGTCTCGTTGGACAGAGAGTTAGAAAAGCGAGCTCGACTCCCTGCTGGAGAGCGCTTGTGTCGATGGACGATGGCGTTGTGTGTCTGAACTGACGCAGACGTTTAAACCAGCCTGTAGGCTGGTGTGACGAAAGACGCTGAGTCAGCAAAAACTCAGAGTCAGGAAACACGACGCGTCAGAGTGAGGTGTTAGGAGAAGGAAAGACTCTAGTAACAGTTACTATTATCATTATTATCATTGTTATTATTAATATTATAGTTTTAGAATGAGGGGTTCATGATCCACTCCTGATCCGATACCAGGGGTTTAGTATCTGCCGGTACCGATACAGTAAAACCACTCTGTAGTACCTAATGAAGTATTTCTCACTATGTGAAAATAACTGGGATCATCCTTTTTGCAGGGCAACATATTTTTTACTATTTTTAAAAACATAAAATAGACAAATGTTCAGAATAAACCTTTATTTTATAGCTGTGCTCCAGTACAGGAATCTAAACAAACCAACAGCTTCACACGGTTTGTAAAACAATAAAACTAAACCTTGACCTGCTCAGTCGGTCGGTCGGTCGGTCGGTCGGTCGCCCGCCCGCCCGCCCGCCGGTCGCCCGCCCGCCAGCCAGCAAGAAAGAAAGAAAGAACACTTTAACCCTTTAACATACAGAACCTGGGAACACCGGGAACAGATTTACTACTTTGGTCAAACGTCAAAACAAACTGGAACAAAACAAACCCTCTACTAAACGTCTCAGTCAGCACAGTTAGGAATTTAAAATCAATAAAGAGCTGAAACTGGGGGGGCTGCACTGGCTGATGGGAAATATTACAAATAAACATCAATCTGCTCTTTACAGAGTTTGTTCAAACAGAAATTAAACATCCATGATCAAAGTAACTTCACTAGCTAGCTCGGTAAACAGAATCGAACCAATCAGAGAAGGTCCAGCTCCTGTCCTATCATCAGTGACCTGATCCACCTCAGCCTGAAGCCTCAGTGTCAGCTTTTAGTGTAGAACCTGTTTCTGCTCTCAGCTGTGAGTCTGTTTCACCTGGACCACATCACTCTCAGCACGCTGTGACGGGACCCGGTGACGACGAGCTGCTCTGTTGGTTCAACACTAGGACACGTCTAACGTCACGCTGTGAGGCGCTACGCTCTCATCCAGTGACACGGGGAAACGTCAGAGCTCCAGACATCTGAAACTGATCACTCTGAACTTTACTGTGCAGGTCAGGGTCAGAGTCAGGGTCAGAGTCAGGGTCAGGGTTAGGGTCAGGGTCAGAGTCAGAGTCAGAGTCAGAGTCAGAGTCAGGGTCAGGGTCAGGGTCAGGGTCAGGGTCAGAGTCAGAGTCAGAGTCAGAGTCAGAGTCAGAGTCAGGGTCAGGGTCAGGGTCAGGGTCAGAGTCAGAGTCAGAGTCAGGGTCAGGGTCAGGGTCAGGGTCAGGGTCAGAGTCAGAGTCAGAGTCAGGGTCAGGGTCAGGGTCAGGGTCAGGGTCAGGGTCAGGGTCAGGGTCAGGGTCAGAGTCAGAGTCAGGGTCAGGGTCAGGGTCAGGGTCAGGGTCAGAGTCAGGGTCAGGGTTAGGGTTAGGGTCAGGGTCAGGGTCAGGGTCAGGGTCAGAGAACTGTTTCCAGCTCAGCGTGTCGTCGCGTGGCTCCAGGTGCTTTAGAGCATCTGGAGTCTCGTATCCACCACAGCTCAGAGCGACTGGTCATCCATGGCGATGAAGCTCAGAATCCTCCGTGATGTCTGTTCCCTTCACCCTATGAGGTGGAAACGTTTCACCTTCATCTCCTCCCTTTTGTTTATTCTGTACCTGAAGTTGGTAACAGGTGTGTTTCTGATTCAGCAGCAGCAGCCCCTCTGTTCACTTCGACACGATGACCTGTGGAGCCAACAGAGTCAGAAGACTCTCCACTCTAAACTCTGTGGTGGAGCCAGACTTCATCCACACCACCGAGTGGCTCTGGTACTGGCAGGACGAGTCTGGGACCTGGAAACTCTACGGGTCAGAGGTCAGTCCTGGTTCTGAACACACTAACACTCCTCAGTGCTCCACACTGGAGTTATCCTCTAGTGATCAGCTGTTTGAGTTCAAGTCAGGTCAGAGACACTAACTGATGACGCAGTTTAAAGGATGTACCAGCTGACCCCAGGGCTCCTCCCTGTCCTAAAGGAAACTCGTCCTCAGACTCTATCTTCAGACTAAAGTCCTTTAAGGAAAGACACCACAGTTCAAAGCCCAGACCTGAACCCTTTCCTTTATGAGAAGTCACCGTACCGACCCACGTTTAGGACGAGGTCGTCTAATAACCGGAGTCTAGCCCTACACCACCGCACCAGCAGGGGGCGCTGGCTCTTTGTAACGGCGGCAGCAACAGGGAGCAGCTTAGACCACAACCGGTCCTGGTCCGGACCGGCCCAAAGTTACAGGCCCACTGGGGGTTAAGATGTCCAGCTCCAGACCCAGACCCAGACCCAGGTCCACCTCCAGACCCAGCTCCAGACCCAGCTCCAGACCCAGGACCAGACCCAGGTCCAGACCCAGCTCCAGACCCAGCTCCAGACCCAGGACCAGACCCAGGACCAGACCCAGGTCCAGACCCAGGACCAGACCCAGGTCCAGACCCAGGACCAGACCCAGCTCCAGACCCAGCTCCAGACCCAGGTCCAGACCCAGGACCAGACCCAGGTCCAGACCCAGGACCAGACCCAGCTCCAGACCCAGGTCCAGACCCAGGACCAGACCCAGCTCCAGACCCAGCTCCAGACTCAGGACCAGACCCAGGACCAGACCCAGCTCCAGACTCAGGACCAGACCCAGGACCAGACCCAGGACCAGACCCAGGTCCAGACCCAGGTCCAGACCCAGGACCAGACCCAGGACCAGACCCAGGACCAGACCCAGGACCAGACCCAGGACCAGACCCAGGACCAGACCCAGCTCCAGACCCAGGTCCAGACCCAGCTCCAGACTCAGGACCAGACCCAGGTCCAGACCCAGCTCCAGACCCAGGACCAGACCCAGGTCCAGACCCAGGTCCAGACCCAGGACCAGACCCAGGACCAGACCCAGGACCAGACCCAGCTCCAGACCCAGGTCCAGACCCAGGACCAGACCCAGGTCCAGACCCAGGTCCAGACCCAGCTCCAGACCCAGCTCCAGACCCAGGACCAGACCCAGGACCAGACCCAGGTCCAGACCCAGGTCCAGACCCAGGACCAGACCCAGGTCCAGACCCAGGACCAGACCCAGGACCAGACCCAGGACCAGACCCAGGTCCAGACCCAGCTCCAGACCCAGCTCCAGACCCAGCACCAGACCCAGGACCAGACCCAGGTCCAGACCCAGGACCAGACCCAGGTCCAGACCCAGGACCAGACCCAGCTCCAGACCCAGGTCCAGACCCAGCTCCAGACCCAGGACCAGACCCAGGTCCAGACTCAGGACCAGACCAGGACAGGTGCAGTCGTATAGGTCAGGTCCTCACAGCCCCTCGGTCTGCTGGGTAGGACGTACCCAGACCAGGTCCAGCCCTGATGTGGTTCTTGGTTTAGAGGTCCGACCAGTCCGGCGGTCCTAACCCGGCGTCTGTGTGTTTCAGAGCGGCAGACACGGGTCGGCAGACGTCAGCAGCTCCACGCTGGAGCAGAAGCTTCAGGACAGCAGTAGAGAGGTGGAGTTCACCGCCGGCTCCCAGTCCTACTCACTCAGCTTCCAGGGTAAAAATACCCACAATACACCTGTCTCCCCTGGAGCAGACCAAAAGACTTTCTAACATCACCTGTTTTCTCAGACATGATTCAAACCAACAAGCATTACGGCACGAAGAGAGTTGTTATCAGACGTCCTCGGTTTGTCTCCGCTGAAGACGTCAGGACAAAGAGAGTCAGGTAAGGCTTTACTGATGGAGAGGACGTGTCCTCTGTCAGGACGGTAGGCCCTGGAGCAGCTCGACCTCGTTTAACCCACCAACCGTGTCAAACCTTTCTTCTTACAGAAGGTCTCCGTACTCCGCTCCAGTACCGGACTCCTGGGACAAGACTCAGGTCCCCCAGACCGGCTTCTCGGTAATGTGGTTTGTAGGAGAGAGAGAGAGAGAGAGAGAGAGAGAGAGAGAGAGAGAGAGAGAGAGAGAGAGAGAGAGAGAGAGAGAGAGAGAGAAAGAGAGAAAGAGAGAAAGAGAGAAAGAGAGAGAGAAAGAGAGAGAAAGAGAAAGACTCTGATCAGACGACTACTTCCTGTTTCTTCAGACTCCTCCCACAGTGGGCGTGGTCCAGACTGTAGATAGAAGCCACTTCAGGTGACCTTTAAAACATCAACAACGACTTTATATGGAATACCTGAGGCTCCGCCCCCAGGTAGAGAACGTGTTGGGGGTCAAACTAAACTTACAGTACTCACCCAGGAGGACTCCTCCTCTGAGAAACACCCCCCCCCCGGGCTGAGTCCCAGTCTCTAAACGTGAGGAGGGCTGACCAACACCCCGACCGCCTCAGTCCTCGTTGACCGGACCCGGACCGACTTAGACACCGCCCCCTAGTGGCAGCAGTCTGCTACACCCATCACTAGAACCTGTTCAGGATTCTGCTGCATCGGGTCTAGACCTAAATCAGAGGGGCCGTGACCCCTGACCCCCCTCTCTATGATCCAGCTGATGTGTTGAGGTGAGACTGATGCTTTGTTCCGTCTTTAGAGAGTGGACCTGCAGCGCTCCTCAGAGGACTTCCAGAAGGTCCAGGCTCTCTTCTGCTCCACGATGCGAGGCTTCGACATCGTTAAGGTGGAGCGCGTTCAGAGCAGAGCACTCTGGGAATCCTTTCAACTGTAAGCTTATGAAGTTACATTAATAATCTGAAACTTATCCAACCTGTGATAAAGTTTAAGTTAGATCATCAATATTCTATTGATCCTACAACAACAGGCTCTAACGGTAAACAGAGACTAAAGTAGACTTTATACGTAGTATATTTCTACTATATTTCTACTATATTTCTACTATATTTCTACTATATTTCTACTATATTTCTACTATATTTCTACTATATTTCTACTATATTTCTACTATATTTCTACTAAATGATCTGACAGAGGAGACGATATAGAAGAGTGTGATTAAACATTGATAAACAGGATGAAGGAGGTTATTCTTTGTCTCAGACAGAGTGAAGTCTGGGTTATAAAATAATCTGTCTGAACTGATTGGATCTTAATTAGAAGTTAAATTAGTTCAGTTTGTTCAGACCATCTGACCTCGGTCTGACCCAGATACTGGACCTGACCAGGTTCCTGTGGAGTCACGCTGCAGCAGGAAGTCCAGTCCAACCAGTCTGAGGTGTAGCGAGTCCCCAGGACCAGAACAGGTCACTTCAAAGGTCAAAGGCTCTTTGACCTCAGCTCATAGGTTGTCCCGGGCTCAGCAGCAGACATCAGGATGTTTCAGGTCCAAGTCTGGAGTTACTAGTTACATTAGACAGGCTGGTTCTAAAAGGTGAGCTATCAGCTGGTCAGTTAGGGTTAGGGTGAGTTCTAGTTAAGGTTTGACAATCAGCCAATCACATCACAGGAATAGAAGATGGGCGGTAACAAGATCCAGAGTTCAACCTTTTTCTGACAGGATTCTGTAGGAAACAGGTTTGAACTGATCAGGAGTTCCATTCACTACAACTCTCAATTAATTTATATACATATATATATATATATATATATATATATATATATATATATATATATATATATATATGTATATATATATATATATATATGTATATATATATATATATATATATTAATATCTGATTGTTAATAGAACACATTATAATAATACTGTTAATAACACTCATAAAATCCATCAAATGAAAAGCTGAAAACTTTCAGATCTAGAGCTCATGCCTTTCAACTCCTCCTGGTTTTAATCATCAGGTTACAGAGTGATTAACATTAATATCAATAAGAGACTGGAGTTCTAGTGAGGAATGTATTAATATCATTAAAGCACTTCTTCTGAGGAAAGAGAGTTAACCAGGTTAAACAGACGTATCACTGTATGAGCACCAGTCTGATTCAATCCACCAGGAAGGAAATCACTCCGTTTTATTTGTTAACTCCAGAATCAGGTAGCCTGAAGAGTCGGGACTAGAGCAGTCTGCTATGGCTGGTATTCAGATGGAGGTCATCGGCTGGAGTCGTCTCTGTAAACAGGATGATGTCGTTAAAAGCTCAGAAGTTCTGCTGCTCAGAGTGAAGAGTCACAGAGTCAGGTGACCTTTGACCCTCAGGACATTGTTGACGTTACACCATGGTAGGTGAGCCACTGAGCAGGGGTCATGTTGGTTTGTGGGAGCTAACCCACGTAGACATGGAGAGGACATGCTAACGCTAAGCAGTCCGATCATACCAGGGCTAACGCCTTTAGCTTCCTGTGAAGATGAGTTCTATCGGTTCTAGCTCTGGACTGGAGGGATCTCCTGTAGCCGGCTCGTTGTGATGCAGCAGGTCCGATGGAGACACTGTTGCTAAGCTACTGTCGTGTAGAGGATGTAAAGTGAAGCCATGACCCAACACACCTGAATCCTGAGTTAAATCCCAGCCTCAGTACTTCCTGATCCATATCTAAACCCTACTGTAGGACTGGAGTCCTACACCCCGATCCAGCTCTGTCCTCCTGGTCAGCCTGCTAACAGCCACCTAAACCAGTTGAAGGGTTTCTTTCTATTCTTGATTGAAGGCAGAAGAATCAGATGAAGAACAACAACGGAGGGCGCTATGTGACAGAGAAACAGCTCTTTCATGGCACGGACTCTAAACACGTGGTGGCCATCTGCAGCACCAACTTTGACTGGAGGATCTGTGGGACTCACGGGACGGCTTACGGCAAAGGTGAGTTGGACTGTGTGGTCTGATCAGGAACCCCGCCGTACCCTGTTCCCTTACCCAGTCGTCACTGAAAACGAGACGTACGGTCTGAGTGAGTGAGAGGCTATCAGAAGCATCTGAATCAGCCACTGCTGTAGATCAGGTGTGTCGAAGCAAGGAACCCTCTAACGCAGCTGTTCTAGAGACTCCGCCCCTTTGAATGATGTCACCAGTGGGTGTGCTCCATAACTGATAGAACGTCACTTCAGAATGACCAGAATCTCCCTTTAATGAATGTAGGAAACACAAACTGTCTAAATACTGAGCCTTGAGGGACACCTTCAGCCTGCTGAAGGGTTAGGCTACGCTCACACTGCAGGTCGTCTGATTGTTTTACTAAATCTGATGTTTTTGTCTGGCTGTTCACACTGTAACTGAAATGTGACAGTGTGAACGAATCACGGCCTCTAAGCGGCCCGCACGCAGACGACGATGAGGTCACACATGACGCGCTCTGTTTACAGAAGTAAAATGGCTTTGACTTGAACACGGCCCGATTACGGTGAGATCTCTTTAAGGCTGAAAGACACCGGAGACATCAGCGCTGCGCCACGTCGCGTTCGCGCTGTTATTTTGATTAAAAACCATTTTAGTCCGTCAGATCACTCATCACACGGGGACCGCCACAGCGCGTCTCAGAAACGCGAGTCCACGCCACGGCGCTAAGTTCACTTGAACAGAATTGTCACGTAATATATTACTAAGTCCTAAACCTGCCTGTCTGTCCACCGCCTGTCTCCGTCTCCAGTATCAGCTCTACCTGTTGGAGCGTTTCCCTCCGCCGGCGCTGAGTAGCGGTCTGTCTCCTGTCAGTCACGTAGGAGGAGGATTCAGTGAGACGTGTCCGTTCAGACTGTAAACATCAGATTCAGGTCCACATATGAACGTGACCTGTGTGCCGTTCAGACGGTCTTAGATCAATCAGATACGGGTCGCATGAGGGGACAAATCAGATCTGATGCTCTCTGGGCTGCAGGGTGAACGCAGCCTGAGAGGTCCACTCTACACTCACACAGTGTTGATTCATGTCAGCGACAGATGAAATCAGGTGACCTGGTTTGAAAAACCTTTTCTAAATTAGACCTCATCAACACAGTAACTGGTTTTAGGGACACGTTTGGTTTTAGATCCTAAAGGTTGCTGCGTCTCTACGTGATGTATCGTATAACTACGTTTTTTCTAACAGTCATGTTTGTTTCCAACTCCAGGTAGTTATTTTGCCCGGGATGCCAAATACTCCCACAGCTACACTGGAGACTCCGATGTCAAAACCATGTTCGTCTCCCGCGTTCTGGTGGGCAGCTACACGAAGGGGGAGTCTAGCTACGTCCGGCCTCCTTCCAAAGACGGAGGAGACACCAACTTCTACGACAGCTGTGTGAACAACGTCATGGACCCTTCCATATTCGTCGTGTTTGAGAAGCACCAGGTTTATCCCGAGTTCCTGCTGCAGTACAAGTCCACGGGCCTTCTAGACGTCAGCGATGGACCAGGTGTACAGTCACCATTACTTAAACCAGTGCCTGCAGCCAAACCAGCTGTAGCACTGAGTCGACACTCCACAGTGTCGCACCAGCCCAGTGCACCAGTGTATCGGCTCAGTACCTCAGCGTATCAGCCTAGTACTTCAGTGTATCAGCCTAGTACTTCAGCGTATCAACCCAGTACATCGTACATTCAACCGACTACGTCAACACGTAGATACGGCACATCGTATAATCCCAGCACGGCCTCGTCCCAGTTCCAAACCACCCAGTCACCTTCCTTCTCTTCACCAGCCAAAGCTACACCCAAGAAGTCTGATTCCTGTGTCGTAGCCTGACGACGAGGTGAATGAAGGATGGGGGCGTTGGCGTGTGAATCAGCCTCCACCAGCTCAGACATCGATTAGTCCGAACGTTACCATTAACACGATGTCGACGTATCCCTCAAACTCCACCCTGTCCACTAAACGGTCATGTCCTGGTTCCTAACCCTTCAGCTGTCGCCAACACATCTTCGTATAATTTAAACACTTTGTGGAAAAAAGTGATTTTAAACCTTCATAGCAGGAACATCTACTTGTCTTGATAGCAGTGGGTCTGACCTCTTTAACAAAGGTTTAAATGAAGACTTAATCCAGCAGGTTTTTTATTGCAGAAGCATTCCTCAGGGTTTATGTGTGAGGTACAAGCCCTTAAAGAGCATATTTTAAGTTCTTTTTTTTATTATTCTGATAAAACTCTGTCCAAAAATACTATTTGAAATGTTTATTGAGGGTATTTTGTTTTACAATACATATTTAAACCATTTTTCTAGTCCAAAGTGCCCCTTTTTGCAAAGCTTCTAAAAACGCTTTTTTTCCATATGTGGACCTGTGACGTCACCAGAGGGAGCTCCTAGCTAGGTGGCGCTGCTTACAGTGTTGTCAGATGTAGATAAATAAAGTATTTGTAGGATAATTTAACACTCTGTGCGATCAATAATCACATAAATATGATCATTTGAGCCCTTTGTTGTGTGGAGTTTGTGTAACAGATGCTTGTTTTAATCATTGTGTAGATTTTTTAAAGCTAAACTACTTTAACATCTCAGACTGGCACCGCTCTAGTCTGCCAGCTGCCTGCTCGCTGTCGGCCATGAGTTGTTAGTTTTAGGTTAGAGCGCTCTTTAATCCAGTCGGTGTGAATTCATTTTAATAAAAAATGCTAAATTATTATGTTTGTGATGCCAATTGCCAGTCTGTCAGGACACTGAGTCAACAACGGGACGGCTTCCTTACCGGTACGGTGACTTCTGTTTGGAGACGAAAAACCCCGGTGGTCCTGGTCTAGTCCAGGACTGGATGTGATGGAGTCCCACATACCGGCGAAAAACATTCAGTGCGACTCTAAACAGGCGCCGTTACTTCGATCCATTCACCGGAACCGCTGTTAGCACGCAGCAGCTAACAGGAGCTAATGGGGAGACTTGAGTCTCGTTTCCATGCCAGGTTTGGTACGGTTCGTGGTGGGTTCGTGTCCGGTACGATCAGCGATTTCATGAGAGCGTTTCCTTCAGGTGTCTGACCCTCACCTGGCTGGCGGGGTACAGTAAATCCACGCCGCGATGCTCTCCAGAGGGGCTTCCCGTTCCCAGCGGCTCCCAAGAGGGGCTTCCCGTTCCCAGCGGGGCTCCCAAGAGGGGCTTCCCGTTCCCAGCGGGGCTCCCAAGAGGGGCTTCCCGTTCCCAGCGGGGCTCCCAAGAGGGGATTCACGGCGGGGTTTCCAGCCTGACCCGACACTGTTCCGGTCAGCCTCGAACCGTTTAGCTGCATCCTGTGAAACTTTTTATAAACTCTTTCATTTCTTAACAATCCACCTGAACGCAGCTCAATGTTTGGAGCTCTGATGATCAAACCTGGTGCTAAACGCTGGTATTTTACCCAGACCCGAGTGAGGAGGTGGGTCACGGTCTACAGCTGGACCGACAGGGTACAGCCTTACAGGACGGATTGTTTTTATCTTTTTTTTTTTTTAATCTTAATAACTGCTCACTATAGTAATAAAGTAATAAAATAACGGCACTCTAGGGGTTTGTTTTGCTCGTCACAAGTAGTGATCAGTGGATCAGTTTTCTATATAGAGAACCAACGGTCTCCCTGAACTGTCGTCACTTCCGGTTTGGTGAAAAAATTGACAATTCTCACAAAAACGAATCCAAGAGCCTAAATAAGCTGAATTTGTGTAAATTTTTATTCAGAAAAAGTTTCTATTATATTTCTCTAAACATTTGTTTAAGGGAGTGTCTAACTTAAAATATGCTCTTTAAGCCTTTCTGGTACATGGAGTCCATCCATATGAGCCAAGTCTGAGTGAGCTGACCTACAAGGAGCACTACGGGTCAACACCACCTCTCAGCTGGTAGCAGCTGGACTTCTGGGTCTTTGTTGGGTTGAACCAACTTCCAGCGTTACTGAGATCCAACATGGTGGAACACTACGGGGAAGGTGTAGTGTATGGAGGTCGTCCTAAAAGACGAGACTGGTGATGGAGGGTTGGGCTGAGCAGCATCACAGACCGTCGTAGAGAAACCTGTCCTGACTGACTGTCATGATGTGAACGTTACCATAGTTACCAGAATAAACAAGCACAAAACAAACAGCCAGACGGTGCCTCGGTTTGTCATCAGAAACGGCAAAGTGCTTAACATATCCTCCAGTGACCACTAGAGGGCGACATCACTTCTGTCAAATGAAGCTCAAAGTGAGCAGATCTCCGAGTCTGGATTGTGTGTGTGTGTGTGTGTGTGTGTGTGGGGGGGGTACATTCTTGATGTCAAACACTTTATGCTCATAGATTCATCCTGTTGCCTTCAGACATCTTGTTTTCTGGTACTGTTGCTGCTTGGTTGGTTGTTTTTTTTCTACACCTTGAGGTGAATCAATGTAACGACTCCTGTGAGCCGTCGAGTCTTCTGACCCGACCGACCTGGTTGTCAGTCTCCTGATCAGTTAGTGACCCACCAACAGTTAAACTCTGAGTAGTGGGGGGGGGGGGGACTGAACACACCTGGATTTACCAGCTGTTTCCTTCACTGACGTTAACACTAATCTTTTGTTGAGTTCATTTTCTGTTTTCATAGTTTTAAAACACTTTGTTTGATTCTGAGCGGTAAAGTTCTCCAGACCGACCTGCTGTACTAGTACTCTGTAAAAGTACACACAACCTGCTGTACTAGTACTCTGTAAAAGTACACACAACCTGCTGTACTGTAAATGTACACACAACCTGCTGTACTAGTACTCTGTAAATGTACACACGACCTGCTGTACTAGTACTCTGTAAATGTACACACGACCTGCTGTACTAGTACTCTGTAAATGTACACACGACCTGCTGTACTAGTACTCTGTAAAAGTACACACACGACCTGCTGTAGTAGTACTCTGTAAAAGTACACACAACCTGCTGTACTAGTACTCTGTAAATGTACACACGACCTGCTGTACTAGTACTCTGTAAAAGTACACACACGACCTGCTGTACTAGTACTCTGTAAATGTACACACGACCTGCTGTACTAGTACTCTGTAAATGTACACACGACCTGCTGTACTAGTACTCTGTAAAAGTACACACACGACCTGCTGTACTAGTACTCTGTAAATGTACACACGACCTGCTGTACTAGTACTCTGTAAATGTACACACGACCTGCTGTACTAGTACTCTGTAAATGTACACACGACCTGCTGTACTAGTACTCTGTAAATGTACACACACGACCTGCTATACTAGTACTCTGTAAATGTACACACGACCTGCTGTACTAGTACTCTGTAAGAGTACACACACGACCTGCTGTACTAGTACTCTGTGAATGTACACACGACCTGCTGTACTAGTACTCTGTAAATGTACACACGACCTGCTGTACTAGTACTCTGTAAATGTACACACGACCTGCTGTACTAGTACTCTGTAAATGTACACACACGACCTGCTATACTAGTACTCTGTAAATGTACACACGACCTGCTGTACTAGTACTCTGTAAAAGTACACACGACCTGCTGTAGTAGTACTCTGTAAATGTACACACGACCTGCTGTACTAGTACTCTGTAAGAGTACACACACAACCTGCTGTACTAGTACTCTGTGAATGTACACACGACCTGCTGTACTAGTACTCTGTGAATGTACACACGACCTGCTGTACTAGTACTCTGTAAAAGTACACACTCAGAAGTAATCCGTCACTTGGACCAGACCACTTCTGACTGGCTTTGATTTGCTTTGGATCATTTTTCAGATTTTAATGACAAAAAAAATCTTTAAGAACATTTTAAGCTCTTCTGCGTTTTTTTTTCTTCAAAATAAAGTTGTTTCAAAATAAAAGCTTGCATTGAGTTCTGATTCTTTCCCGTTTTACAGGACAGTGAGCAGCTTTGATCTCATTCTTTACCTGATAAACCTGAAACTTTTACAAGAAAAAGGTCAAATACAAACATCTAAAAAACGTAAAAACGACTTTAAAGGCGAAGCTGCACTGGAGCTGGTTCTGAACCTGGAATCACCGAGAACCGGACCACATCCAGACTAGACTGGAGCTCAGCCAGCTAGTCACAGGCCCCGCCCACTAAACATAACAAACATGGCTGAACTCCGTGTGTTTGTTCTGCAGACTTTGAGAATATAATTCAGTTTTACTCAAAGTGCTTTAAGTCCGTCCTCGCTCCTCGTTTCCAGGCTTTGGGTTTTCTCTTCCAAAGCTCCTTTAGAACTCCGCCCACCTCTTCACGTCACTGGTTCTCCTGACTGGACCAGCTAAGGTTAGGGCCGTTTGCTGGTTTCAGGGCACCAGCACCAGTTTCTTCCTGTGGAAAAGCACGACACCGGTTCCAAAACTGGGAACTGGCACAGGAACCAGGGCAGTGGAAAAGGGCTGATGTCTCTCCAGCGTGTCCTGGGTCTTCCTTTAGGTCTCCTCCTGGTTGGACATGCCTGGAACACCTGACCAGGAGGCGTCCTAACCAGATGTCACCTGAACCGACCCTCTAAACGTTCAGGAGCAGCCTGAACTCCTCACCCCGTCTCCAAGGGAACGCTCTGCAGACAGAACTCCTGTCAGCTCAGCGGTCTCATCCTTCTGGTCACGACCCAGAGCGGAGATCAGGGCAGGAACATCATCCAGTCCGTGTCTCCAGCTGACCTGGGAGTGCCTTAGGGTTAGGGTTTGGGGGGGGGCCTGGGGCTGTAGGGTTGGGGGGGGCCCTGGAGCTGTAGGGTTTGGGGGGGGTCTGGGGCTGTTGCCCCGTGAGCCGACCTCATGGAGGAAAATGGATGAAATTTTAAAACCATGAAGAGCAGAAAAATGTCCTTTAACCCCCCCCCCCCCAACTACTGACTGTTAGAGCGAGTCACATGCAAAACATGAAAATAGTACACAAACTCACCGATACACACCATTCCTACCCCCCACCCCCACTGGAGTGCCAGTCCCACTGCTACCCAACTGGACACCTGACCCCCCTTACACATTAAAAACCCATCAGACCTCTGGGCTGAGCCCCGGATCTCCTTCAGGTCTAAGTCCGCCCCTGGTGGGCCGTGCTCTGAAAGAAGACCAGAGTCAGGGACAGACCTCAGAGACCCCCAGAGCTCCGGGTCTCTCTCTCTTTTGGTTTATTATCATTTCATTCTCAGCTGTTCTTCCTCCTGTCTGTCTGGAGTCGGACCACGACACGCATTAAATCCAGGGCCCGGTCCAGGGGCAGGGGGTCCGTCTGGAGAGACACTCGAGCGCCCTGAGGACCTACGGGGGCCCGGCACCTGGTGGCCTCCTCCCCCTGAACCGGACCACGTCATGTGGTCTGGCTCTACCCGGGGGTCCCCTGGTGGGCCGACAGTACCGACCCAGTCCATAAAACCAGTATCAGCTGGGTCAACATCATCTAGCTTTGATCCTGGGTGATGCAGTCAGCTACAACCTCAGCATAACAGCTGATGATGTCATTGGTTAGATCTCCAGCGTCTCCTCCTCTGATTGGCTGAAGGTCCGTTATCTGATCACCTGTCGGACCGGCGGTGAACTCGGTGCTGCTCGAGGCTCTGTTCTAACAAAGGGTTAAAAACCAACACAGTGACTGTATCAGAGACTGACAGTAATACTAAAGTACCTCCAGAAGTACTTTTACTACCAAAACCACGATGACAGGGCCCTCATGCTGCAGCATGGATACAGAAACACTGCAGAGAAACTACAGTCACGTGATGACAGGTGGAGACATCAGGTGACCTGTAGACTAACTGTAGAGTCAGGAGAGGAGGAGCTTCTACTGTCAGACCCTAGAAAACCGCTGTAGACATAGAGCAGACAGACCTCTGATCACGGCAAGGTGTTTAGTGGGAAAAGGTTTCATCGTGATAACCTGATCAACCATCAGAGAGCTCAGAGATCAGCTGGTCTGGGGTTCTGGTCTGGAGGTTCTGGTCTGGGGTTCTGGTCTGGAGGTTCTGGTCTGGAGTTCTGGTCTGGGGTTCTGGTCTGGAGTTCTGGTCTGGAGGTTCTGGTCTGGGGTTCTGGTCTAGAGTTCTGGTCTGGAGTTCTGGTCTGGAGTTCTGGTCTGGGGTTCTGGTCTGGGGTTCTGGTCTGGAGTTCTGGTCTGGGGTTCTGGTCTGGAGTTCTGGTCTGGGGTTCTGGTCTGGAGTTCTGGTCTGGGGTTCTGGTCTGGAGTTCTGGTCTGGAGTTCTGGTCTGGAGTTCTGGTCTGGGGTTCTGGTCTGGAGTTCTGGTCTGGGGTTCTGGTCTGGGGTTCTGGTCTGGAGTTCTGGTCTGGAGTTCTGGTCTGGGGTTCCGGTCTGGAGGTTCTGGTCTGGGGTTCTGGTCTGGAGTTCTGGTCTGGGGTTCTGGTCTGGGGTTCTGGTCTGGGGTTCTGGTCTGGAGTTCTGGTCTGGGGTTCTGGTCTGGAGTTCTGGTCTGGGGTTCTGGTCTGGAGTTCTGGTCTGGAGTTCTGGTCTGGGGTTCTGGTCTGGAGTTCTGGTCTGGGGTTCCGGTCTGGAGGTTCTGGTCTGGGGTTCCGGTCTAGAGTTCTGGTCTGGGGTTCTGGTCTGGAGTTCTGGTCTGGGGTTCCGGTCTAGAGTTCTGGTCTGGAGTTCTGGTCTGGGGTTCTGACAGGTTTCTAGTGGATCAGGGAGAGTCCAGTTCAATCAATCAATCAAATGTTATTTATAAAGCACTATTCCTGCCTGGGGCAGCTCAAAGTGCTCTACAGATTTAAAACAAAAAGAAAACAATTCCATAAAAATAAAAACTGTGCCTCCCCCCCCACACACACACACACAAACTTTAAGATACCAACATAACAATAACATTGACTAAGTAACACTGGACTGAGCACAGAGGAACCAGGTCAGGAGACGTGGTCTTGAGCCTGTTCTTAAAAACATCAACCCCCCCCCCCCCTCAGGCCCCCCAGCAGACCGCTCCACAGACGGGGGCCGTAGTCCTGGAAAGAGGTCGCTCCATAGGTCTGTGTTCGGACTCTGGGGATTGTTAACAGACCAGGAGGACCTGAGGGTCCGCGAAGGTTCATAAGTTAAAAGCAGCTCTTTAAGATAAGAAGGCCCAAGACCATTAAGACATTTAAAAACCAGTAAAAGAATCTTAAATCAATCCTAAAACACACTGGGAGCCAATGCAGTGATTTTAAAACTGGTGTAATATGCTCCTGGTCCTGGTCCTGGTCAGCACACGGGCAGCAGAGTTCTGTAGCAGCTGAAGGCTGGACGGCATTACAGTAGTCTAAACGACTAGAAATAAAAACATGCATTAAAATCTGAGTGTTGACTCCAGAGAGAATAGGGCGGACTCTGGCTATGTTCTTTAAATGATAACATCCTGTTTTGACTGTATATTTAATGTGTGGAATAAAAGATAGCTCAGAGTCAAAGAGAACGCCCAGGTTCCTGATTCTTACTGAAGGATTAAAGACAAAGACTCTCCGAGCCTCAGGACCAATGATTAAAACTTCAGTTTAGTCCTGGTTGAGCTGGAGGAGGTTCTCTGTCATCAGGCCTTTAGATCTAGAATACAGTTAAAAAGTGCATCAATGGGCTGGGGGTCATCAATGGGCCGGGGGTCATCAAAGGGCCGGGGGTCATCAAAGGGCCGGGGGTCATCAA
>SSNR01000535.1:278578-292779 GCA_006937965.1 Callopanchax toddi
CCCTGTCTTAGAGGTGTCTCCGTCCCCCTGTCTCAGAGGTGTCTCTGTTCCCTGTCTTAGAGGTGTCTCCGTCCCCTGTCTTAGAGGTGTCTCCGTCCCCTGTCTTAGAGGTGTCTCCGTCCCCCTGTCTCAGAGGTGTCTCTGTTCCCTGTCTTAGAGGTGTCTCCGTCCCCTGTCTTAGAGGTTTCTCCGTCCCCCTGTCTCAGAGGTGTCTCCGTCCCCCTGTCTTAGAGGTGTCTCCGTCCCCTGTCTCAGAGGTGTCTCCGTCCCCTGTCTCAGAGGTGTCTCCGTCCCCTGTCTCAGAGGTGTCTCTGTTCCCTGTCCTAGAGGTGTCCAGTCCTGGTCTTAGAGGTGTCTCCGTCCCCTGTCTTAGAGGTGTCTCCGTCCCCCTGTCTTAGAGGTGTCTCCGTCCCCCTGTCTTAGAGGTGTCTCCGTCCCCTGTCTCAGAGGTGTCTCTGTTCCCTGTCTTAGAGGTGTCTCCGTCCCCCTGTCTCAGAGGTGTCTCCGTCCCCCTGTCTTAGAGGTGTCTCCGTCCCCTGTCTTAGAGGTGTCTCCGTCCCCCTGTCTCAGAGGTGTCTCCGTCCCCTGTCTTAGAGGTGTCTCCGTCCCCCTGTCTTAGAGGTGTCTACGTCCCCTGTCTTAGAGGTGTCTCTGTTCCCTGTCTTAGAGGTGTCTCCGTCCCCTGTCTTAGAGGTGTCTCCGTCCCCCTGTCTCAGAGGTGTCTCCGTCCCCTGTCTTAGAGGTGTCTCCGTCCCCTGTCTCAGAGGTGTCTCCGTCCCCCTGTCTTAGAGGTGTCTCCGTCCCCTGTCTTAGAGGTGTCCAGTCCTGGTCTTAGAGGTGTCTCCGTCCCCTGTCTTAGAGGTGTCTCCGTCCCCCTGTCTCAGAGGTGTCTCTGTTCCCTGTCTTAGAGGTGTCTCCGTCCCCTGTCTTAGAGGTGTCTCCGTCCCCCTGTCTCAGAGGTGTCTCTGTTCCCTGTCTTAGAGGTGTCTCCGTCCCCTGTCTTAGAGGTGTCTCCGTCCCCTGTCTTAGAGGTGTCTCCGTCCCCCTGTCTTAGAGGTGTCTCCCTCCCCTGTCTCAGAGGTGTCTCCGTCCCCTGTCTTAGAGGTGTCTCCGTCCCCTGTCTTAGAGGTGTCTCCGTCCCCCTGTCTTAGAGGTGTCTCCGTCCCCTGTCTTAGAGGTGTCTCTGTTCCCTGTCTTAGAGGTGTCTCCGTCCCCCTGTCTTAGAGGTGTCTCCGCCCCCGTCTCAGAGGTGTCTCCGTCCCCTGTGTTAGAGGTGTCCTCTGTCCCCCCGTCTCAGAGGTGTCTCCGTCCCCTGTCTCAGAGGTGTCTCCGTCCCCCTGTCTTAGAGGTGTCTCCGTCCCCTGTCTTAGAGGTGTCTCCGTCCCCCTGTCTCAGAGGTGTCTCTGTTCCCTGTCTTAGAGGTGTCTCCGTCCCCCTGTCTCAGAGGTGTCTCTGTTCCCTGTCTCAGAGGTGTCTCCGTCCCCTGTCTTAGAGGTGTCTCCGTCCCCTGTCTCAGAGGTGTCTCCGTCCCCTGTCTTAGAGGTGTCTCTGTTCCCTGTCTTAGAGGTGTCTCCGTCCCCCTGTCTTAGATGTGTCTCCGTCCCCTGTCTTAGAGGTGTCTCCGTCCCCCTGTCTCAGAGGTGTCTCTGTTCCCTGTCTTAGAGGTGTCTCCGTCCCCCTGTCTCAGAGGTGTCTCCGTCCCCTGTCTTAGAGGTGTCTCCGTCCCCTGTCTTAGAGGTGTCTCCGTCCCCTGTCTTAGAGGTGTCTCCGTCCCCCTGTCTTAGAGGTGTCTCCGTCCCCTGTCTCAGAGGTGTCTCTGTCCCCTGTCTTAGAGGTGGTGAAGAACCTTGTGCAGAGCGTGATGCGGTGAGAACAGGAAGTGCGTTGGACCAGCTGGGGGACACCGGCCGTAGAGCTACCGATGGCGCTCTGACTGCTTTGCTCACACAGCAGATAGTTTCTGGCTCCAGACCAGGATACCGCAGTGTGATGCTTCTACTGATGAGACAGCGCCCTCTCATGGATGGATGTTGAACCGTAAACCCAAACAGTTTCAGACCTCTCCTGTTTCAGCTCTTACCGACCTGTTACTTCACGTCAAACGTCAGATGTGTCAAACTTTATTAGAAGCTTGAACTCTAACGTCAACATCAAAATGACTGACCTGCTCCTGGAGCTTTTGACTGTTCGGTTGTTGATCCTGTTCCGTCCGACCTGTTTTACACACATAATGTTGCCTTCTAAAAGCACGTCCTCCTCTACTGATGAAGGTTTCCATAAAGTTGTTGTTAGGAAACAAACAACACTAAAGCTGAGGAACGTTTTGAACTGAAGGCTTCAGTAGCGATGTGGTGGAGGGATGTGCTCTGACGATGGTTCTGGACAGCCTCAGATCAACCGCCTCTAAAACACACTGGGCCTCCTCCGTTCAGTGCAGGATGGAGAGATCAGGTTCTGCTTGACGTCTGCAGCCACCAGGCTTTGAGGAGCTCCAGACATTCAGTTCTGTTGGGTCAGTAGAGTGTTGTGGACCTCAGACACCATGAATACACGATCCAGCTGCTGTTCTGCATTATTACTGTATTTAATGTGACATATTGGACAGATTTTGTGTCCAGGGATCAGACCACCTAGGCTCCACCTGGTCCACATTGTCAGACCCTTCATGCTCCTCCTGCAGGTGGTGGGTCCACAGGTGGATGAGCCCGTGTATCCGGTTCGGACTGGACCTGGCTGGGTCCCATGGGCTCACAGGCCCCAACCCCAGGCCTGAGTCCAGGGTGGGACCCCATTACCTCTCCAGGCTGGGTTCTCTGGCTCTTTGATTTAACCTCCATGAAGATTCTTCTGAACCGCTCTTTGACCTTTCACCTTCACACAAGGGCCCCAGACCACATCCTAGGATCATTAGAGCACTCAAACTCCTCCACCACGATAAGGTGGCGGTTCAAGGAGGGAAAGGATGGATTACCAACTCCAGGTCAGGAGGGAGGTCCTGCTTCAAGTGGAAGATCTGAAGTATCTCAGAGTCTTGATCAGGAGAGAGGGCAGGAGGGAGATCGACAGGCGGATTGGGGCAGCGTCTGCAGTGATGTGGACTCTAAACCGGTTTGTTGTGGTGAAGAAGGATTTACCGGTCAGTCTACCTCCCAGTCCTCATCTCTAGTCATGACATCGCAGATACAAGCAGCTGAAATGAGTTTCCTCCACAGGGTGGCCGGGCTCAGCCTTAGGGATAGGGTGAGGAGCTCGGACATCCGGGAGAGACTCGGAGTAGAACCGCTGCTCCTCCATGTAGAGAGGAGCCAGTTAAGGTGGTTTGGACATCTGGTCAGGACGCCTCCTGGACGCCTCCCCAGGGAGGTGCTTCAGGCATGTCCTTCTGGCAGGAGGCCCCCGGGTCGACCCAGGACACGCTGGAGAAAATACACCTTCAACCTGGTCTGGGAACGCCTTGGGGTCCTGGAGGAGCTGGTGGAGGTGTCCGGGGAGAGGACACCCCGCGACCCGGACAGGTGGAAGAAGACGGGACGAGATGAGATGTTGTATATATGGTGTATAGTTTTAAAAGTTAGATAGAAAACAAAACTTTATGATGTTCTTCATGTTCAATACTTATGCTCTGATCGGCGTCCATCTTGGATTTCTAGGAAACAGGGACTGTCTTTGAAGTCTCTGAGTCTGCAGGCGTTCCCTCCTCCATACAGCAGCAGAAGAACAACTCTGACCCCGCTCCCTGAGACGACCTCATGCATACCAAATGTAGCGTTAAAACTCTTGAAGTTTATGCTGCACACGTCTGTACAATCACTAGTTCGCTGTGTTGGTTTTACACGAAGCTGTTTGCTTTGATGCCTTTACTTACCAGTGTTTACAGGGACTTTTCCAGGTTCTGTCAGACGTCACAGGGAGTAGATTACGTATCTTGATATTGACGAATTGAAGTCAGAGTCAGGAATAAGACTTTACAGGATTTATTATAAAAAGACGGACAAACACTTACAAGCAGATGAGCAGAGGTAGTGAGGTTCTAGCTTTTGTCAACACGATGGTGTGGTTTTCTAAGTTGATCTTAAATTAAGTTTGAATGACCTGAGTCTCATGATGTTTTAAGACCAGGGAGTTTGAATTAAGATTAAGGATTAAATGGAGGAGTTGCTGATGGATAAGTTAGTGGAGTGTAGAGCTTATCAACAGAGCCTTTAGCTTTACCAGAGGGTGGAGACTCACTGTACGCCGCTCCGAGATCGACGCCGATCGGAGAGCGGGTGGGACGTTGTGAAGGTGGGGGTCCCCTCTCGGTCCCGGTTGGACGCCTGTGGAGGTCGGGACCGCCGTAGACCATGGAAGTCGTCCTTGGATGCGATCGTCAGGAGATCCATTTCTGGGTTAGCTGGCGGTTAGCATTTTGAGCTAACGGAGCAACGGCTTCTTTTCCCATGTCGTGGAGAGAGGCAGACGTGGGGTGTCTATGCCTCGGGGAAAGGAGCGGTGATCATCGGCTCAAACAGGGCTGACCCGTACAGGAAGGCCGGTAACTTAGGAGATAGCTGAGCTGTGTAGAGGCTGACAGCTAGTGGCTGGTCTCAGTAAGGCAGACTGACAACTCTCCGTCTCAGGAAGTGGAGAGACTTAAGATGGAGTCATGTCGACGTGGGCCAATGAAAGGGGTTCTATCAAGGTCACATGGCTCAAGCCCTTAAAGCTATAGTTCACCTTAATAAGTAAATATATGAATCATATTCATTTTAACCTTTTAGCTAAGTAAAAATAAGACATACTACTGAAGCTGGACCAAACATTCATAATACTGTGGAAGAAGATGCATTAATCATATTAAGACATTTCTGAACAGTTTAATTCAGAGTAATGACGTTTAGGAGGAGACATCAGGAAGTCTGAGTTTATTATTACTAAAGAGTCCTGTGGAGTCTTCTGGAAAAACGATCTGGATACCTGGGAATGTTGATTCAGGTTAAAACATAATAAAAGAGTCATTATAATCCAAGTTATTGGGAAAAAGATGGTTATTGTTTGTGTGATGTCAAGGGGTCAGAGGTTATAGCGTATTTGGAAACGCTACACAAACATCAATGCCTGGTTCTCGCTTCAGAACCTCATTTAAAAACTGATGTGTAGCCCTGATTCTAGATGAGCGATAGTGAGAAAACCCAGAAGGTTCTGCTCATTGATCCAGGTATATGAACCACGAGCTAATGCACTGGCAAGAACAACATCCAGGAACCATTTATTATGACGTAACAATGTTTAGAGGTGGTGAAACCTGCAGGGGTCAACACTGCCTAACAGAGTGGAGGGGATGTGCCCCCCCCCCCCCGGCCCCCCCAAGTCACGCCCATGCTCATTGGTGGTTCTCAACACAGCAACTTCTCCTGGGCTGGACTGAAGAAAGGAGAAGTTCTGATTTGAACACATTTAAAACTTCTGCTCATCATTTCCTTAAAACACCAACTTGAAAGGCGTAGCCGTCTTTTTTAGTCCTGTCTCCTGTCCAGACTGACAGGTCGCTGCTTATTGTGGACGTCAGCCATGATGAAGACTGGAGAGAATGAAGCCCTTCAGGAAAACAAACCTTTGATTAGAACCAGGTCCAGGACAGCAGCTGTGAGGAGCCTGATGAGCAGAACTAACAGGACGGACGGATGAGTTACGGAGGCGGACTTTAAAGACCGGGACAGGACTTCGTTTAGTTCCAGTCAGACCTAGATTTATTAGGCACTCCGAATCCAAACAGCCTGTCTCAGTAGCCAAAGGCCTCTAGCAGGCAGCCCACAGTTCAACTCAACACATTATTAACAGCCACACTCAAGCAAAAGGTCAAGGTTCACTGCTAAGACCCATGGTGCACTGGGGCAAGGCTAAGAAGACAGAATAATACAACCGTATATGTTTTCCACTTCCCTTTACTGTATGTTACCTATACTGTCCAGAAACCCACAAACATACACAACAGATGTTTCACCTCAGAAGATAACACAACATGATGATCCCGAGTGAAACAACTCGGACTACATCTGAATGAAAAACAGAAGAAACAGGTGGAAAGAGGAACGTCCACAGGTCAGAACGCTGACCACAGGCTGTGTGTCGTTAGCATGGAGAGGCTACTAACATGTAGCCCAGTCTGTCACATCAAACTGTGTGGAACAGGTCAGAACGCTGACCACAGGCTGTATGTCGTTAGCATGGAGAGCCTACTAACATGTAGCTCAGTCTGTCACATCAAACTGTGTGGAACAGGTCAGAGGAGATGAAGGTTCTGGTCCTGAGGTAGGTTCACTGGGTCCAGACTGCAAGATAGTACATCTGTTTATTTGTATTAGTAATGTATACACAGTGTATACATGTATATACAGTGTATATACATGTATATACAGTGTATATACATGTATATACACTGTACATACATGTATATACACTGTATATATACATGTATACACAGTGTATACATGTATATACAGTGTATATACATGTATACACACTGTATATACATGTATACTGTATATATACATGTATACACACTGTATATACATGTATGTACAGTGTATATACATGTATATACACTGTATATATACATGTATATACACTGTATATACATGTACACAGTGTATATACATGTATGTACAGTGTATATACATGTATATACATGTATATATACAGTGCCTATAAAAACTTGGACATTTGACTCCTTTTAGAGTCCAGCCACTTTGACTGGTCCACATGTGAGTTTTAGGTGTAAAGGTTGAAGTTTTCCCTAAGATTGTTCTGCCCAGGATTTTAGTATTAGCCCGTCATAGCCCACATACTGTAGTCTCATCGTTTACCATGTAGATCCCCTGTATGCCCAAATCTCTGCTTTGTTTTTTATTTCCAATGTTTTCTCAGTTTTGTTCTTTTGCTTGTGTTGTGAAGCGCTTTGTGATATCTGTGAAAGGCGCTATAGAAATAAACTTTACTTACTTACTAAAGGGACTTTAATGCTGGTATGGATGGAAATCCCTCCGTCTGTAGAGCTGCTGGCTTTAAGAGCTTTAGAGCATTTCTCCAGTTTCTCTTTGCCAAGGAATTTTGTTTACTTCAGGTCCTGAAAGGTCACATTCTGTACTCGTGGAAAATGTGAGTCCCTTCTTTTTCACTTCTTGCCTACTTGAAGGGTATTTTGATGGTGTGTTGAGATTTCAGTTGGCCTTCAACGAATTAAACAAAAAGATATTGAAGGTTGTTTTGACTGTGAAGAGAATGTGGTGCATCCATTGCTTTAGGTGGACAAAGACGTGTCTGTACTCTCACCAGCATGACTGATTTTACATCTATAGATCAATAGTTATATGACCTAGAACCGGTCCAGTTCTAAATCAAATCCTCATGAACCAAGTCCACCTGTGTAGTCACTAATGCTCCTTCTACTCTGTGATCTCTATGAACTGGTGGGCCGGCCCTCCCTTCACACCCGGGACTCCATCACTGGTTTCTAATTGTCTAAGAGACGATTCAGGACAGGACAGCTCTCTATCTGTCCTCTGGTCTTCACCTTCACATAATCAGGTGTGTTTTTGTGGCGCTGATGTCTGGTGTGCACCACCTCTCCATGAGACCGTCTTCTGTAGTGGTCTGTCTCTAGACTAGATTAAATCAGCTTAGTACGGTTCCCTTCTGTAAAACTTATTTATTCTCACTATCAGGCCAGGCCTCAACAAACCTTTGATACTTTATCAATTTTCATCTGAAAATATGTCAATATCTGCAAAAACTCCACTCCTTCTCTCTCATCAGGTGTTACACCAAATTCTGATGGGGGATAGAATTGACCTGTTTAAGTTCTCCTGATATGTCCCCCCCCCCCTCCTAACCTCCTGGCATGCTCTGCTCAAACCACTACGTCCACTGGGAAAGCTCAAAATCATCTTAACGTGATGCCAGAAAAAGTCCCGGTTCACCGAGAGGTCCAACTGTAAAGTGCTGTACCGTGTACGTTTAGGTAGCAGCCCCCTGCTGCAGGAGGAGTCTAAGTGTTGGAGGTCCACGTACATCAAGATGTCTCCATTATAACAAGAACATGTTTGATTTTTATTTCTCCTTTGATTTCCTTGCAGGGCGAAGTATTTCCGAGGAAAGAAGCTGAACGGAGAATATGAAATTCGAGTGGAACAGGTAGAACATGTCTGATCTGTTACCTTACCAAAGGTCTCCACTCAATGAAATCTACATTTACTAACAAAAGTAACATTTTACAAGTCTAATAATATTTATGAGGGTTGATGAGGGAACTATACTTCAATGTACATCAGTAATATATGGCACAAGAAATTATTCACACAAAATTATATTGAGCAAACTGTGGACAGGAAGGACCTTCTAGTGGTCTGTGACGGACAGGAAGGACCTTCTAGTGGTCTGTGACGGACAGGAAGGACCTTCTAGTGGTCTGTGACGGACAGGAAGGACCTCCTGTAGTGGATCTGATCCTGAACCAGGTCTCAGTGAAACACATGATGATCTGTCTGGATCCTCATCAGAGGTTCAAGCTGGTCCATCTGGTCCAGTAGAGACCTCAGTCTCCCCGTTAGATGAAGTGATGTTGAACCTTCCTCTCTTTGCTCCTGATCTTCATCATGACTCCTCCTCCTTAGGGTCCCTGGGTGTATTCTGGACCTTTAAGGTCTCAGTTAGCTGCTCCGGCCTGATGCTTCCTGGGCGTGAGTTAGAGTGTGAATGGTTGTGAGTCCTGTTTGTCTCTGCGTGTCTCTGTGATGGACTGGAGACCTACCCTGTCCCCACTTCTCGCCCCCTGACTGATGGAGATCAATGCCAGCCTGATGGATGAAGCTGCAGGAACGAGCTGCCATCTTGTGCAGAGCTACTTTAGGACACATTCAGTCCAACCTGTCCTCTGCAAGAGATGATTCAGATACTGGAGAAAGTCACCATGAAGGAAACATCCAAGCATGTTTCAATAAAAGGGTTTGTGGGGTCCCACTGGAGTCACAGTGGTACTTAATCAGATGTCCAACTACAACCTCAGCTCCTACTGGCAGGTCGTCAGAAGCTTCTGGATGCAGGTCAACAGATGAGAAGAATCAGCGCTGCCATGTACTACTTCCTGTTTTCCTTTCCCAGGGCAAGACAAGTGTCTGAATGTGTTAGCGTGATGTAACCATGGTGTTGGGAAAGGCCTCCTGTCCCAGCTTTGGGCCTGTGCCCTGCTCCGACCACTTCATTTATTACCGCCCAATGACAGCAGCTGTTAGCGCTCCTCTCATCCTGAACCAACCAATCAGAGAAGAGCAGAGCCATTCCAAAACGCTGCCCACTCTCATGCTTTATCTGTTTGCAGCAAAAGTCAGCGTAGGCCCGTGTGTGGATGATTAGCTCCGAGGCAGTGCTTTAGCTGGATGTGTAAATGTGAGTCTTTTATTGTTGTTTGGCAGCAGATGTGCTGCTGAGCTCACAGATGTTTCTTTCAGGGACGTGTAGGACTAGAGAGGGGAACCCAAGCCAGGATTAGTGAGTGAGTGGCGCCTCGCTGTCCTCTAAATGAGATTAGAGCATTTCCTCGCCCCCTGCTCTTCCCTGAGAAACATTCAATGAAGGAGGTGGGTGTCTTCTTCTCCTTCTCTGCTTTTCCAGGAAAAATATTTAGCTCCTTTGGCACAATAAGTCTAACATCCCTCCCCCGTATGGACATGAACCACAGCCCAGGACGAGGGTCTCTCAGGGGATTCTGTTGATTACTTGTTTGGTTTGAAGATGGCTTCAAACATCAATGACATACAGAGATCTAATTATCTGGGTGGAGGACCAGGTTAGACTGTGAGGATGTCCCAGATCTGAGGACTCTTATAAAGGTCCTGATTGGTGAGGTGGTTTCAGATGAGAGCTTAGAGATGGTTACAGAGTTACAAGCACTTCCAACAGGGATACAGTGATGACGGAGTCCGGCTGTCCACGGCGATCGATGCCTTCGTTAGAGAATAGTTAGTCAGTTAACCTGATCTGGGTTTGATGGTTAAACAGATTAAAGAACGCCTCCTGATGTGGAAAAACGGAATAAAGCAAATATCAAACCTTTACACCAACGTTCTCCTAGTGTGGCTCTGATCAACCAAGAAGTACACAACATCTCAAAGAGAGTTTGATTATATGATATAACAGCTTTCCATACCTGCAGCACTCGCTGCCTCGTGGACCAGATGATTCCTCAGCTGATCAGAACCAAAGCGCTGGAGCTTTAAACCTCTGCTTGTTGTTGAGAAGCAGAAGCTCCTGCTGTCTGATGTAGAGAGCTGTACGGGTTCCTCTGTTAGCAGAACCTCAAATGAGACATGCTAACGCTCTGGGAACGCTGAGCAGCTTCATCGTCTTTATTTACCTGAACATCGGTACCGCGAGGACTCAGACAGCATGGATACATGTACTACTACTACTACTACTACTATGGTACTACTTAGACTGACTTCATCTCCTCCAGAGTCACCTGACCACCAGTGGTGGCTTCAGATGCGCTCTAACCACATCTCCCCACTAGAGCAGAGAATGAAGCAGAATATTTACGTCTGACTGAAAATGTTTCTGGTTCAAATCCCTCCCACCAGTTCTCTAACAATGTGGAGCTGTTAGGTCTAATTCTACACATCAACCAGTAAAGAAATCATAAGGAGACCTTAGAATAATATCAGTATAATCAGAGCGTTGTACTGAGGGGGCTTCCATAGCAGAAGACCCTCAGAGGAACAGGAAGAACACGTTTCAGTCGTGGTGAGAGAACATTTTAAACTACACCTAAAGATTACACACAGCACTACAGTGGATACATGGCTTAGCTTACATTTCATGTTAGTCTTTTATATTTTGTGATTCCTGTCTTCTTTTTGCTCTTGGACTGGTGGGCTGGCACCCCAGCGCCCCCTGTTGATGGGCCACCACTGCTGAGCACACCAAGCTGCTAGGTCCTGGTATCAGTGGTCTCCAAGCTTTTATGAACAACCAGTAAGTCCATTCAGAGCCCTTATTTTCAGAGTGGTCCTTTCCCCACAGTGTCTCTGGTTTTACCTCCAGGACTTTAGTCATTATTGAAATAATTAGAGGAATCTTTTCAGCTCTTGTTCCAAACAAACTCCATAGATGTTCATTTCTAGGGAGAACATGCTCTATCCATCATCATCATCATCATCATCATCATCATCATCGTCATCATCATCAGGGCTCCTGTGAAGGGCGGGGTGTCGTCCTGCACCAGTGCGTTCAGCCTACCAGGTGAACCAGTTGTTTCCAGTGCCAGCTGCTCCACATTCGCCACGGCAACTCTGGAATGTTGGAGGTCGCCCGCAATGACATCGACCCATCAGGTGTAGGGTTTACCTCGTGGTCGTCTCCAGGCTGCAGCCCTCAGGTCAAAGTGCAGATGGTCGATGGTCAGAGGGAAGATGGGGGACGTGGCCGAGCCAGTGGGTGTGGCGTTGTGCTGCCAGGAGAGATGCTCTGGGCTGGAGCGTGTGTTCTCTTATCACTCAGCTGGACACCCACTGGGGTCACCTGATGTTCTCACTGGTACTCAGAGCTCTGCTATCAAAGCCATCGATTCTTGCAGCCAGAGTCTCGTTTTAAGGCCAGGTCTCCGAGCCAAGGAGCAGAATGGAGAGCTGTAAATGCAGAGCTTCATCTTGTGTGAGATGGTCATGGTTTCCAGAGATCTGACCCATAGATATCATATATAAAGGCTAGATGTCTCATCTGGGGTTCGACAGTGTAGCTACAAGGTGGCCATCTTACCACAGAGAGCTGACGTTCTGTTCCTATGGTAGTAGATGGAAGGTGAGTGATCAACTGAACTAAAAACACTGAAATATTAACAGATTTACAAACAGGTTACTTTCCTACAAACCTTATCATGTAGAGACCTGAGATATGATACTTTTATAGTTCATGAGTTTCCTGACCATTATCGATATATGTCACAGTCACGTCTCTGACCTTTATAACAAACCAAACCGTTTGAAAAAAGGTTAAAAATGGATCAATTTAGAGGTATTTATTAGTACATGCTCCATTCACACCAATGTTAAGAAAGGGGGCATCTGTCTGTGGTAAGATGGCCGCCGGTGAAGCTACATCAGGGTCTATTATCTATCTTTTAAATATGATCTCTATGATCTGACCTCCACCCAACGACCAATGAACACTGATGAGCCAAACCACCTCCTTTAGCCAGGTTTAGGTTTCATTCTGGGAAGCAGGAGGACAGTAGCTACAGAGCAGCTACGAGCTAACGGGAAACGAGCTAACGGCAAATGAGCTAACGGGAAATGAGCTGACGGGAAACGAGCTGACAGGAAACGAGCTGACGGGAAACGAGCTAACGGGAAACGAGCTAACGGGAAACGAGCTGACGGGAAACGAGCTGACGGGAAACGAGCTGACGGGAAACGAGCTAACGGGAAACGAGCTGACGGGAAACGAGCTGACGGGAAACGAGCTGACGGGAAACGAGCTGACGGGAAACGAGCTGACGGGAAACGAGCTGACGGGAAACGAGCTGACGGGAAACGAGCTAACGGGAAACGAGCTGACGGGAAACGAGCTAACGGGAAATGAGCTAACGGGAAATGAGCAGACGGGAAACAAGCTAACGGGAAATGAGCAGACGGGAAACGAGCTGACGGGAAACGAGCTAACGGGAAACGAGCTGACGGGAAACGAGCTAACGGGAAACGAGCTGACGGGAAACGAGCTAACGGGAAACGAGCTGACGGGAACACTCCCCCCCCCCAGTCTGAACGTTCCTCCACCACTCCCCCACTGGATACTAGTAATCCTAATGTAGACCTTATTGATCCCCTTGGGGACGTTTGACCCCTCCTCGTTGTTTGAGGAGCAGTGGGCTGCCATCTCTGAATGGCGCCCAGGAGGCGATTAGGGGTTCAGGATCTTTTCTTGACCACATGGCCGTGTTGGTATTTGAGCTCAGGTCTTCCTCCAGGCCAGTAGTTCTCAAGCGTTTTACCTAAGAACCACCTACAGCCTATCTAGGATCTTCCAGTACCACCATGTTGGATGTTTTAGTACAGGGACTTTTTATAAAGGTAAAAGTCAGGATTATATAGAGTTTGAATATTATTTATGATGTTTTACTTCCACATGGACACATATTGTATAAAACATAATATAATGATTATAATAAAACTTTAAGCTCTATGTACATAGGCTGGGTCTGGTATTCTACTCGTCAGCGTCACATGGTGTTGGTTTTCTACTCGTCAGCGTCACATGGTGTTGGTTTTCTGCTCGTCAGCGCCACATGGTGTTGGTTTTCTGCTCGTCAGCGCCACATGGTGTTGGTTTTCTGCTTGTCAGCGCCACATGGTGTTGGTTTTCTACTCGTCAGCGCCACATGGTGTTGGTTTTCTGCTTGTCAGCGCCACATGGTGTTGGTTTTCTGCTCGTCAGCGCCACATGGTGTTGGTTTTCTGCTCGTCAGCGCCACATGGTGTTGGTTTTCTACTCGTCAGCGTCACATGGTGTTGGTTTTCTACTCGTCAGCGCCACATGGTGTTGGTTTTCTGGTCATCAGCGTCACATGGTGTTGGTTTTCTGGTCGTCAGCGTCACATGGTGTTGGTTTTCTGGTCGTCAGCGTCACATGGTGTTGGTTTTCTGGTCGTCAGCGCCACATGGTGTTGGTTTTCTGCTCGTCAGCGCCACATGGTGTTGGTTTTCTACTCGTCAGCGCCACATGGTGTTGGTTTTCTGCTCGTCAGCGCCACATGGTGTTGGTTTTCTNAGCTGACGGGAAACGAGCTAACGGAAAACGATCAGACGGGAAACGAGCTGACGGGAAACCAGCTAACGGGAAACGAGCTAACGGGAAACAAGCTGACGGGAAACGAGCTAACGGAAAACGAGCAGACGGGAAACGAGCTGACGGGAAACCAGCTAACGGGAAACGAGCTAACGGGAAACAAGCTGACGGGAAACGAGCTAACGGAAAACGAGCAGACGGGAAACGAGCTGACGGGAAACGAGCTGACGGGAAACAAGCTAACGGGAAACGAGCTAATGGGAAACAAGCTAACGGGAAACAAGCTGACGGGAAACAAGCTAACGGGAAACGAGCTGACGGGAAAGGAGCTGACGGGAAACGAGCTCACGGGAAACGAGCTGACGGGAAACGAGCTGACGGGAAAC
>SSNR01000535.1:308434-321909 GCA_006937965.1 Callopanchax toddi
GGGGGGGGGGGGGGGGGGGGCATTTAGTCTGATGTGATTCTGTACTGGTAGAGTGTAGTCCTCCAGAGAACACTGTAGACCCCTGATGAACTTTACCTGTAGACGGTGAGAGGAGGAGCTGAGAAACATTGCGTCCCTTCATCAGACTCAACCATGTAAAGATGGCCGTCTCCCTCCTGTTTCATTAGGAAGTAGAAGCATCCACTGCAGTTACTCTTCACAACAATCATGAAACTTTTTTTATCCTGTGAATCTTTTTTCTGTCACCATTAATCCATTTCTGGAATATCAAGAAGGTCCCAAACCTTCAGAGAGTGCATTCCCAGAAGAGGAGTGTCGTGTCTCCACGGAGTGTCAGTGGGAGTCTGACTGAGGCATTAAGGCTACGGCCTCTCACAAGGCCCTCACTGTCCTGGAGGGATAACTCAGTTAGCCTGCTCTGTCTGTAGAAAGGCTAGAACCATGTAAAGGATCCATTACAGCTCTGTTTTGGTGCTTGAACTTTTCACACCACTTCCAAAAGTCAAAGTAGTTTGCGCTCATTGTCCAGTGTTTCTGTATGGAGCCTTCCTCAGTCCCAGCTCGGCTCCGGCTCACAGACGTGACCTCCTGCTGGACGCTGTAGGTCATCAGCTCTAAATCTGCTCTTCTGCTCCTCCAGGCCGAGTTCTCAGAGATCAACCTGGCCTCCTACGTCAGCTCAGGATGTATGGTGGACATGCAGGTCAACAAAGGAGGCACCAAGGTGGTCAGGTGAGAACGTCTGGAATGCATGGGAAAAGGGGGTTAGCCCTTCCTTCACACATTATGACCTGATGAAATATCAGGCTTTTTATTCAGATGATCCTTTAAAGCACATCAAATAACAATGAGATGAAGAAGGTTGAACTGCTAAAGCTTTGTCCTGATAGAATGTCATCCCATGGTCTAAAAACACAGTCAATGATTTGAATAAAACATTGAAATCAAGTCTTTTTATTGGAGAAGCTCTTACTGTGACTGAAATGGTTTCTGTGGTCGTGTTTCTGTGTTTTATGGACATTAAGGTTAGTATTTTATCACACTGTCTGCATGAGGGAAAAACATGAAACAGTCAAAAATGCAGAACCTTACATAATTATTAATATGCATGAGACAATAATAAATATAAACATTAAAAGACAAAACGTTCTCAGAGCATCAGAGGGTCGACTCCAGCTACAGCCTGGTTTACACGTCTGACACGTTAGCGCTCACTCCTCCTGACGGAGACGGTTTGATTTCTACTTCTGCGTCAGTGTGGTGAAGCACTTCTCCACCAGGCCAGCAGAGGGCGTATAACTTCTCTGGTTGACCAACGTTTGTTTACTTCAGCTCAGTAATGGCCGACAGAGAGCGAACTATGACTCAGTTGTAATGGATTGATGTCAAAGAAGAATGTTGTTAAAAGGATGACACAGGAGTGAAGGAGATGTCCACTGGACAGGACAAGACAATCTGCAGCTCTTGGTCAACCTTTGAGGGACACTGATGAACCAGTGGCGGCTCGTCCATAGGGGGCGCTAGGGTGCCGCCCCACCAGTCCAAGAGGAAGAAGAGGATAGACTCTGAGCTGAAGCGACGGTCCCACTGGATTGTGTCTAACTGCTGAGAAGTCACAGGTTCCAGAATGAGCTGCTCCCTCCAGGAGGACTCTGGGGACCAACTGGATTAAAGAGCTGCTTTAAAACCTGCCCAGTTCATAGGTCATGAGCTCTGACAGTCATCGTTTCATTCTTCTCCAGAGGAATGTTGTATAGCAGGGGTTGTAGGTAGGACCCAGACGCAGATGGAGGAACCGCAGGTAAGATATTTTTTATTTGCACTGACTAGGACTAAGACCAAAACATGAGTAAACACAACGAGGATCCAACAAACACTGACAAGACAGGCACGCTTAAATACAGAGGGAGGTGATGACAGGACGAGACACAGGTGGCAGGGTAACAAATGGATTTCACCTGTGGAGACAGAAGGCAGAGGGTTTAAACAAGGCACAAGACAGTACACGAGGAGGACACTAGAGGGTGACATATGACAAGGAATGCATAAACACTAACTTCCCAAGCACCCCGTCTCCTCGTGTGTGTGTGTGTGTGTGTGTGTGTGTAAGGAGTGCAGACATGCAGCTGCCTGTTCATTCACATTATTTAAATGGATCTTTGAGTCATTCTTAAGCAGTGTCCATTAGTTAGTTATCTACAATAAGGACACACTTAGTGGTGAGATCGGATGGACAGGAAGGATCTTCTAGTGGTCTGTGATGGAATGGAAGGACCTTCTAGTGGTCTGTGATGGAAAGGAAGGATCTTCTAGTGGTCTGTGATGGACAGGAAGGATCTTCTAGTGGTCTGTGATGGACAGGAAGGATCTTCTAGTGGTCTGTGATGGACAGGAAGGACCTTCTAGTGGTCTGTTATAGACAGGAAGGACCTTCTAGTGGTCTGTTATAGACAGGAAGGACCTTCTAGTGGTCTGTGATGGACAGGAAGGACCTTCTAGTGGTCTGTTATAGACAGGAAGGACCTTCTAGTGGTCTGTAATGGACAGGAAGGACCTTCTAGTGGTCTGTGATGGACAGGAAGGACCTTCTAGTGGTCTGTGACGAACAGGAAGGACCTTCTAGTGGTCTGTGATGGACAGGAAGGACCTTCTAGTGGTCTGTGACGAACAGGAAGGACCTTCTAGTGGTCTGTGATGGACAGGTAGGATCTGAGCGGCTCTGAGTGACAGGTGACAGTTTACAGCCCTGAAGGCCCCGCCCCCAGACAGAATTCAGACATCACCTGTAGATCACGCTGGGCTGCCACAACCTAAAATGCCAGAGACGTTTTTCAGTCCCAGTCCAGCCCTGACTGGACCGAGTCAGACCAGAACCAGAGTGTAGTTGTCGTTTTTTCTCCCTGTCATGGCGGCTGCTGTCAGATCTTCAGACAGAGGCGTCTCTCAGTCACAGACAGTATTTCCCTCCTCTCATAGTAGTTTATACTTTAATGGATTTATTGCATCTCGGGGTCTTGTTCACGAGTGAGGGAAGGAGGGAGAGGGAGATCGACAGGCGGATTGGGGCAGCGTCTGCAGTGATGCGGACGCTGAACCGGTCTGTTGTGGTAAAGAGAGAGCTGAGCCAGAAAGCAAGGCTCTCGATTTACCGGTCGGTCTACGTCCCAATCCTCACCTATGGTCATGAGCTTTGGGTAGTGACCGAAAGAACGAGATCGCGGATACAAGCGGCTGAAATGAGTTTCCTCCGCAGGGTGGCCGGGCTCAGCCTTAGGGATAGGGTAAGAAGCTCGGACATCCGGGAGAGACTCGGAGTAGAGTCGCTGCTCCTCCATATCGAAAGGAGCCAGTTGAGGTGGTTCGGGCATCTGGTAAGGATGCCTCCTGGACGCCTCCCTCGGGAGGTGTTCTGGGCATGTCCTGCCGGCAGGAGGCCCCCAGGTCGACCCAGGACAAGCTGGAGGAAATACATCTTCAGTTTGGCCTGGGAACGCCTGGGCGTCCCAGCTGAGGAGCTGGTGGACTTGGCCGGGGAGAAGGTGGCCTGGGCTGCCCGACTTAGAATGCTGCCCCCGCGACCCGGACCCGGATAAGCGGAGGAAGGCGAGGCGAGGCGAGGCGAGGCGAGGATTTATTGCAGTGCGTTGATGAGGTTAGAACACATCGTAGCCATAAACGCTGTGCTTCTAATCACTGACTTAATCATTTCTTTTGGTTTTCGGTTTTCGGCCTGGGTTTCCTCCTTTTTGGTTTTCGGTTTTGGCCACGACGTTTCATTTTGGTGCGTCCCTAAAAATGACTAATAACATCACTGCCTTTAATCAGAAGAATGAAGAAAATGTCCCTAAACAAAACTCCCTGGTAACTAAGCAGCTATGACCACATGCTGCCACCCTGTGGTGCTGTTTGAGAACCAGACCTCAGAACTTACAAACGTCCCAGCTGGACCTGTCCAGAACCCGGGACGATGGACATGCAACGTGTCAAAGCGCTGCACAGCACAGCAGAGCAACGTGCCACAAGTACAGTAGTGCAGCATGCTGCTCTTGGCTGAACTTCTGCTGTCAACTCTTTGCATTTTGCTGCCAAAACCTCCAACCAGCTGCTGGGCTCAGAGTGGGAATGCTGGTCTGGCTGAGCAGCAAACAGCAGCCGCCAGAGTCGGAGGAGCAGCCTTTCTCTCATCTGCTTTAACCAGCGAGCTCCTCCTGGCCGTAGAAACATCTCAGCAGAGCTCTGCCACTAGATCAGGTCTGCTGGTCTTTATTTACTGGAGGTCCGTCAGATCCTCAACAGGTAAAAGGAACACTCAACTAGAGTTCTCAACCCGGACCCGAACTGACCCAACCGGGTTTTTCCTGTCATGTCAGACTTTCCCTTCAGAACACTCCCTGCTCTTCATGGACTCCTAACAGACATTATTGTCCCCACGAGGACACCGATGTCCCCACAGTGACTGAATGTCAAAGAATCCCACTTCCTTAAGCAGGTTCAGCTGGCTTTATGTCAGGTTGTAATGTTTGGTTTAAACGATGACCTTTACCTCACTAAAGCTGTTTAACGATGTTCATCACTTCAACTGGACAAACTCTTTGAGACATTTTAGACATCTGGAGGGTTTAACCGTCCTTAGAAGAACCCCTTGCTGTTTTTCCTTGTGTGGTCTCCAGACTTTACAACCTGCACAGCTGCTGTTCTCACCTGAGCTCCACAGACATCACATGAAGGAACTAGACTACATTAGAGATCCTGCATGGTGAGGAGTCAGTCGGGCATCTGGATGCAGGCCACATCTGGCCATGATGTCACTCTTTATATGATGTCACCTTTTGCCTTCTCAGCAGCTGGTCTGTGTGGGGGACACTTCTGGAGCAGCAGACCTGGGCCACCTGTCAGTCTGTGGAATAGTGCATCAGTGTGGACCAAAACTGGTCTAGACCAACGTTGCTATGTGGGGTAATATTCAGTAAAGTGGTCCAGGACAGACTGTACTTCTAGAAGGTGGTGATGGGAAACCTTCTGGAAGACGGTCATGGACAGGGTCTTGTAGATGGTCAAGGACCAACTTATAGGATATGGTTAAGGATAGGCCAGGACCGAGTTCAGGAAAGTCTTTTAAGTGGTTTAGTACAGATGTCTAGAAAATGGTCAAGGGCCAACTCCAACCAGGAGACCACCTGAAGACGCTCTAGTGGTAGAATCTATGAAGAGAGACCCTCTTCATAACCAGCTCAGACCCTCTGGAACTCTAGACTCAGTTACAAGGCATTTGGTGGGACCCCTGTGTAGGCTGACCTAGCAGGATCTAGAACCGGGTTAGAGACGTCCTCCTGAATCCCTGCTAATTTGGGAACTGGGTAAAAGACAGTTTATTGGACCAGAGTAGAGACCAGAACATGAACAGGGACTGAAGGGACATTGGATGTAAGGGGCTGCAAGATCACTAGAGACCTCTGAGGATTCAAGATCACTAGAGACCTCTGGGGATTCAAGATCACTAGAGACCTCTGAGGATTCAAGATCACTAGAGACCTCTGGGGATTCAAGATCACTAGAGACCTCTGGGGATTCAAGATCACTAGAGACCTCTGAGGATTCAAGATCACTAGAGACCTCTGGGGATTCAAGATCACTAGAGGCCTCTGGGGATTCAAGATCACTAGAGACCTCTGGGGATTCAAGATCACTAGAGACCTCTGGGGATTCAAGATCACTAGAGACCTCTGGGGATTCAAGATCACTAGAGACCTCTGGGGATTCAAGATCACTAGAGACCTCTGGGGATTCAAGATCACTAGAGGCCTCTGGGGATTCGACTCGCTGAGTAGTAACACTGGTCCGGTGTTCGTCTGTCTTCAGCCCAGTATGAAACAAACAACAAAAACAAGATGAAACTAAAACTGAAATACCAATAAAACCCCTTCAGTGAACGTCGCTTCCATAAAATAAATCTCCGCTGCAGTTTGAAGTCTTTTTGAGCGACTTGGTGACGGAGCAGCAGCTGCTAACTGTGTTAGCTTAGTTAGCAGCTGCTCAGGAGGGTAAACACTTGATGTCGGAGCTCTTTGCTGCCACTAGACGTCTGTTTAAAGCCAAACTAACCCCAAACAGGCGACGTGTTTTTGGTAACTATTTCCTCCATTTTGGGACTTCCGAGTTCTCATTTGGTAAATCCATTAGTGTGTGTTTACTTTGCTCCGCCCACAAATATGTCAACATGTCACCTGCATGAATAAATCGCCCATCGTCGATTTTTGGACTGACGATGGACGATTGGGAAAAGGTCAGACTTCGCCCAACCCTAGTAGGTTCAGGTTCAACAGACGATCTCACACAGCTGACTGGAGCAGGTCCTGATCCTTTTTGATCCTGGTCCTGATCCTTCCTGGTCCTGGTCCTGATGCCTTCAGGCCCAGCTGCTTTCCTCTGCTTCTGGACAGCTCCTGACCGCTGAGGAATGTAATGTGATTACAGCAGGAAGTGAAGGTGGTGATGGAATGTTCCAGGGAGGCTTTTTGGACATTTTGATCTCGTTAAAGCAGAACTTTTTCTGGTTTTACACTCTACGTAGAGTATTTTCTTGTGAAACAGCCAAACACAGTCGTTTGTCCTTTGAGGAACAGGAGGTAGTGACGACAGAGAGACACAATGGATCACTGTGCCTGAGCTCCAGGCCCATCCCTGGCATGTACGTTGGACATTGGTTCATTCCTGCTGAGTTTTATTCTTATCAGCGAGAGACAGACTGAGGAGGAAGACTAGGCCGTCGTCATCCTCTGAGCCTTTGTGAGGACCAGTGCTCCCCACAAAGCAGAGGTTTCTCTGGAGCCTCTCAGAAGGTCAGAGATTCTGTTTGATAAATGGATCTGGAGACAAATGTCAGCGTTTTGTTTCAGATGTGAAAAGCTTCCTGCTGCAGGAACATGGGGACTGTAGCTCAGTGTAACAGAATAGTTCTGTCAGGAACCACACAGCTGTAAACGGGTCGCTGTAACACGCTGATGCACCTTTAACTTACCAGCGTTAAAGTCCAACACACATTCATGTGCTCGTGAAATATCAAGCTAACAATCTTAGAATGAAAATATTTGATTGTGTTATCGTTTAACCTAGGGATGGGAATGGAGCGATACCGATCCCTTCATCAGGATCACTTATTGATCCTCATGGAGTTAGGGAGGACGTCATCGTCACATCAACTAAATGTTAGTATGAGACCAGAGGAGCCAGCTGAGGAGCAGACATCTGGTCAGGACGCCTCCTCAGGCAGGAGACGCCCGGGTCGACCGGGACATGTTGGAGAAAATACATCTTCAACCTGACCGGGGAACGCCTTGGGGTCCTGGAGGCCAGACCTGAACCAGGCGCTGCATGAAAATGATCTTTTGTAGGGGTTCTATTCTGTCTGCGGACTGGACGCAGCCTCGGTGTTGAGGAGCTCATTCTTCCTGCAGTCAGTGTCATGGCTGAAATTATGATAGACAAGAAAACAGCTTCTGTCTGGGGGGCAAGAAGACGGCACGGCCCCGCTGAGCCCCGTTGTTATTATCCATCAGGTGTCAATAAATGGAGCTAAATAGCGACAAAATAAACTCTGTCAGCATGGTTAACACCTGCAAGCTGCACAGATCAATGAAAGAAGGACAGTAAGGTAACATTTCACTGGTTTCCAGCTGATACAATCACCAAAGTCAGAGACTTCTAGTGGATTAACCATCACATCGTGGAGCCAAAGTCTCATCACAGGTAAAAGTTAAATATCTGCCTCACATGTTAAGAGACAACTAGTTATAGCATCTAATGACTTACCAGCCTTTGTAACCTGGTTAAATTAGTTTATTTTTAAATAATTAGACAAAATGTGTTCCTAATCGGAGCAGGCAGACATTAATGTCATTGATTTTATGTTTACTGAGCTCGTCAGGTGGGTCAGAAGTATAAAAATGATTTATTTATTTATTCATAAACTGTCCCTCCTGAGATCGGCCCGTTTGTTCGGGAGAGGACGGAGTTCGGAGTCAGCAGCTCTGTTTGTTTTGTGTTTCAGTTCACGGAGCTCATCAGAATAAACGGAGAATCTATTAAAAACTACCGGTGTCACGGTAATCCTTCAACGTTAACCCGCACAACGCAGAAGAGATCGGATTACTCCTTTGTTTCTTCAGCTGAGTGAATTTACACCGGACTTTAGTCCAGACCCGGTTCAGAGGACTCCAGCAGGCTAGCTCTACAGCTAGTTAGCTTCTTCAAAGGGATTTAAGGTCTACTCCTCACATAAAGCTCTCTCCTGACCTCTCTGCTCCCCTAAATCACCATCACCCTCCCTCTGTCTCAGACAACCGTTTCAAAGCATCGGGAGTTTTTTCCGTAGTCGTTCCCGCCCTACGGGACTCACTCTGGCTCCTTCAGAAATCCGGAAAACGTACGATAAGCTAACCAGCATTTAACCCCGTTAATCTGTTTAACCTATGTGTCTGACATGTTTTGTTTCCTGCTTCATTTTTTAACCTGTAAAACGTCAGAGCTGGGCTTTTGCCCTCCAGAGACTGAGCTGGTCCTAAAGTACCCGGATGTGAACAATAACATTCAATGGGTCTCTGTTCAGGTCACTATGGTGTTAGCTTACTTTTTAACTTAAATAAACATAATACTTTTTCTCATTTGCATTTAAAACCTTTTTGTTAAAGTTTGAGTTTCAGGCTGCAAATTAAAATTTAAAGCAAGTTAAAAGGTAAAGGACCTGTATATACGCTGGTGAAGGTTCTCAGTCATCAGGTCATGGTCATCCAAAAAAGGTTTTAAATAAAGACAACTGGACTTCTTTGGTTCTTTGAAGACGTTTCGCTGCTCATCCCAGTAGCTTTGTCAGTTCTGTCTGTAGTAAAGGAGAGAGAGTCTTATAAACTGTGCTTCTCCTGTATTTAGAGAGCTCTTTCTAGAGTTCTACACTCCCCAAAGCGCTGTACAACACATCAGTCACACACTGGTGGTGATCAACTACGTCTCAGCTGTCCTGGGGCGCTCTGACAGAGGCGGGGATGCCATGGACACCAGGTCCCTCTGACCACCACCAGGTCCCTCTGACCTCCACCAGGTCCCTCTGACCTCCACCAGGTCCCTCTGACCACCACCAGGTCCCTCTGACCACCACCAGGTCCCTCTGACCTCCACCAGGTCCCTCTGACCTCCACCAGGTCCCTCTGACCACCACCAGGTCCCTCTGACCACCACCAGGTCCCTCTGACCTCCACCAGGTCCCTCTGACCACCACCAGGTCCCTCTGACCACCACCAGGTCCCTCTGACGTCCACCAGGTCCCTCTGACCTCCACCAGGTCCCTCTGACCTCCACCAGGTCCCTCTGACCTCCACCAGGTCCCTCTGACCTCCACCAGGTCCCTCTGACCTCCACCAGGTCTCTCTGATGTCCACCAGGTCCCTCTGACCACCACCAGGTCTCTCTGATCACCACCAGGTCCCTTTGACCACCACCAGGTCCCTCTGACCTCCACCAGGTCCCTCAGACCTCCACCAGGTCCCTCTGACCACCACCAGGTCCCTCTGACCTCCACCAGGTCCCTCTGACCACCACCAGGTCCCTCTGACCACCACCAGGTCCCTCTGACCTCCACCAGGTCCTCCTGACCACCAGGTCCCTCTGACCACCACCAGGTCTCTCTGATCACCACCAGGTCCCTCTGACCACCACCAGGTCCCTCTGACCACCACCAGGTCCCTCTAACAGCACCAGGTCCCTCTGACCTCCACCAGGTCTCTCTGATGTCCACCAGGTCCCTCTGACCACCACCAGGTCTCTCTGATCACCACCAGGTCCCTTTGACCACCACCAGGTCCCTCTGACCATCACCAGGTCTCTCTAACCACCACCAGGTCCCTCTGACCACCGCCGGGTCCCTCCGACCACCACCAGGTCCCTCTGACCACCACCAGGTCCCTCTGACCTCCACCAGGTCCCTCTGACCACCACCAGGTCCCTCTGACCACCACCAGGCCCTCCTGACCACCACCAGGTCCCTCTGACCACCACCAGGTCCCTCTGACCACCACCAGGTCCCTCTGACCACCACCAGGTCCCTCTGATTTCCACCAGGTCCCTCTGACCACCACCAGGTCTCTCTGATCACCACCAGGTCCCTCTGACCTCCACCAGGTCCCTCTGACCACCACCAGGTCCCTCTGACCACCACCAGGTCCCTCTGACCTCCACCAGGTCCCTCTGACCTCCACCAGGTCCCTCTGACCTCCACCAGGTCCCTCTGACCACCACCAGGTCCCTCTGACCACCACCAGGTCCCTCTGACCACCACCAGGTCCCTCTGACCACCACCAGGTCCCTCTGACCTCCACCAGGTCCCTCTGACCACCACCAGGTCCCTCTGATTTCCACCAGGTCCCTCTGACCACCACCAGGTCTCTCTGATCACCACCAGGTCCCTTTGACCACCACCAGGTCCCTCTGACCACCACCAGGTCCCTCTGACCTCCACCAGGTCCCTCTGACCACCACCAGGTCCCTCTGACCTCCACCAGGTCCCTCTGACCACCACCAGGTCCCTCTGATTTCCACCAGGTCCCTCTGACCACCACCAGGTCCCTCTGACCTCCACCAGGTCCCTCTGACCACCACCAGGTCCCTCTGACCTCCACCAGGTCCCTCTGACCTCCACCAGGTCCCTCTGACCACCACCAGGTCCCTCTGACCTCCACCAGGTCCCTCTGACCACCACCCGGTCCCTCTGACCTCCACCAGGTCCCTCTGACCTCCACCAGGTCCCTCTGACCTCCACCAGGTCCCTCTGACCACCACCAGGTCCCTCTGATGTCCACCAGGTCCCTCTGATCACCACCAGGTCCCTCTGACCTCCACCAGGTCCCTCTGACCACCACCAGGTCCCTCTGACCTCCACCAGGTCCCTCTGACCTCCACCAGGTCCCTCTGATCACCACCAGGTCCCTCTGACCTCCACCAGGTCCCTCTGATCACCACCAGGTCCCTCAGACCTCCACTAGTAGACAAGTTGAGTGACGTGTCTTGCCCAAGAACACAACAACAATGAGACCCAGCTGGAGCTGGGATTGAACCGGAGACCTTCCAGACGTGTCACTACCAGCTGAGCTAACCCCCCCCCCAAAGTGATCAGATCAGCGTCCTCGTTTATAAAACAGTCCTTTATAAATGGTCCTCACCCTGGACGGACCGACTGTTGTCCTGTGAACTCTCCTGGTCGGTAACTGAGCCGTGCCAGGTGACCCTGAGACGTCCGTGTCCTTCTGTCCCCTAACAGAGACCAAACATCTTCCCATACCATGTAAATGTATGACAGCGTGGTTTTTAGTGACCAGGCGTGTCGGGGGTCTTCTGACCTTGGTGTTGTTGAGTTTAGCTCGTGAGAAACAGTAGACGCCTTGTTGAGTTTACATTCCCACAATGCACCGCTTTGGTTTAGATGGACTTTTACCCCTGTGACATGCGACAGCCCAGTAAAGACTCTGGATTTATGGTACTGATGTGACCCTTGCTCCACATGAAGCACATCTCTGGGGTCATGCTGGGTGTTTGATGTGTTCTCATCGACCAGACGCAGGATTTAAAGGAGTAGTTTACTCAAAAACCTCTTTATTTCAGGTTGTTTTGGATTCTAACAGGTCACCCTGAGCCTTTCATGCAGGCTGACCATGAAAACTGTCTTCTACATAAACAACGGGCTTCTTCTTCTAAACAGACCTGTTTTGAAACACTAGGATTTGAATCTGGTCACAGATCTACGTCACAGTGTGAGTTTTATACATGGTCTGGCCCTTCTTGTCTAGTAAAGTCTAGTAAACTAGACCGTGAGTTTTGCTCTGCAGACTATATATATAGTCTGGCTGCCAGCCAGGTTATTTTACCGTGACATTCAGGATCAGATACCTAGAACCAATCAGAAGTGAGGGGTGTGCACGAGGACACCTGCTGTTTCCAGCTGACCTACGAATCAGGAATCCTCTGCTTCAGAGAACAGAAGCATCAGAGCTTTTTCTTTATAAAAGGAGTCACAAGGCTCTGATTGACACTAGAGAACACTGCAGAGTAACTGTCGCTCTGACGCCCAGACCAGATCCTTCCTCCCCGTTCTGTCTGAGGGTCTGAGCCCAAAACCTCCTGACCTCCCTCAGACTCACATGAGGGACAGGTGTCTGTACCTGAAGGCAATGGGCTCATGTTGGTTTTTGACCTTTAATTGAATAAAACCTCAGGTTTTGGATGTTTTTACAGTTTGTTGCTCTTTGTTCTGGTTCAGGTCAGTTGTCCTCTGAAGAGAAACTCTTGCTATCTGTAATGAGCAGTAGCTCTGTGGACTCAGTGCTGTGAGGACAGAAGGCAGGTCATGTCTGTTAGTAAGGTATCTGCTGAACCATCTTCTTTCTGTTTTTACATTATATAAAAATAAAATACATTTGAAAACTATTTTGTTTTAAATTCAGGCTGAAAATCTGAACTTTAAGTTTACTTTCAGGTGTGTTCTTTTGTCCAATAAGGCACAAAACCACCTCTCAAGGTTAAAGCAGCTAGGTGGATTATTTCAGCAAGAGAGCAGTTTGAATCCATCGACGCCTCCCAAAACACTTCGACACCTGCGTGCGCTCGTGTGCACACGGCACCTCGGTCTGTCATAAACTGTGTGACTCCTCTTCAAACTATAATGACATTGTAGGGTTTAATCACTCAGAGTTCACAGACCATGTTCTCACCGTAAGAGGCTGCTGTCCCTGCTGCGCTTCTGATACTTAGCTCTGTAGCAGCAAGCTGCTGCTGGACTCTGAAGCTGAACCCTAAAATGACTCGTGAATGAACTTCTTGACCAAAATAAACATGTATCCTTGTCAAGCCTTGTATAGAGTTCTAACTGTAGAGGTTAGCTAACAGGTAATATAGAGTTCTAACTGTAGAGGTTAACTAACAGGTAATATAGAGTTCTAACTGTAGAGGTTAGCTAACAGGTAATATAGAGTTCTAACTGTAGAGGTTAGCTAACAGGTAATATAGAGTTCTAACTGTAGAGGTTAGCTAACAGATAATATAGAGTTCTAATTGTAGAGATTAGCTAACAGGTAATATAGAGTTCTAACTGTAGAGGTTAGCTAACAGGTAATATAGAGTTCTAACTGTAGAGGTTAGCTAACAGGTAATATAGAGTTCTAACTGTAGAGATTAGCTAACAGGTAATATAGAGTTCTAACTGTAGAGGTTAGCTAACAGGTAATATAGAGTTCTAACTGTAGAGGTTAGCTAACAGGTAATATAGAGTTCTAACTGTAAAGATTAGCTAACAGGTAATATAGTGTTCTAACTGTAGAGGTTAGCTAACAGGTAATATAATGTTCTAACTGTAGAGGTTAGCTAACAGGTAATATAGTGTTCTAACTGTAGAGGTTAGCTAACAGGTAATATAG
>SSNR01000536.1:31397-55218 GCA_006937965.1 Callopanchax toddi
CCCCCCCCCCCCCCAAGCTAGGCTAGACCAGGCTTTAGTCAGACAGCAAAGACAGAAACATTTCTCCCAAAGCTTCTAAAAGATAAGTCTGGCATTTTACTATACTATATATTTTTTATATTAGATTTCAAAATTTTATCTTCAAATTTACAACTTTCAATCAATCCTAGATGACGTCTAACATCACTAACTTAACCCTTTAATTTGATCACTTCCAGGCTTTGAATTTAGATTTAGAGCCTAAATCTCCTTCTTCTTCTTCTTCTTTAACCTTTAACCAGGAAAAAACCTCAATGAGAGGAAACATCTCTTTAAAACCTGAAACTTTTTGGACAAACTTTAAAAACGTTTTAAAAAGTAAAAAACAACATGGTTTTAAAACAATAAAAACATAAAAAAATAAAATAAATAAAATTTAATTAATCCTAAAAAACAAATGTGAATTGTCCCTTTAATTAAAGAGCACTCTCTGAAATATTAGAACATTTAAAGTTTTAACTGAGTGTTACTGAGGTTTATAAAAGGACTGTTTTAAAAAAGGTTTTAGTAATTTTAATTAATTTAACTTAAAAAATGTTTTTACTTATTTGAAAAAACTTTGACAAACATTGTAAGTTTCTTTCTTTCATTTTTTAAAAACTTTTTTTGTTAAGGTTTCAGGTTTAGGCTGTAAATCAAAACTTAAAGCAAGTTGTCAAATATGGTGACTTGTCCTAAAGGGTTCAGCTAATATTTCCTTGTAGATGTTGTGTTGGGTCTATAAATTCTTTGTTGTAATTCTTGTCAATGAATATCACACCTCTGGAAATCCTGATTAGTCATCTAAACTGCGAGGTTTAATTTGTAACTCATCCAGTAATATACAGTAATAAAGAAATAAACCTGTCAATCCTTCACCAGGGGGCAGTAGACATGACAGTTTTTTGATGGAAGTACTAATCCTGATACTTCATCTCTTTAGGTGGTTTGATGTGAAGTTGTGATGATGCTCTAGGAGGTTAAAATGTGCAGAAGCTGCTACTAATTTTCCATCTGAACTCTGGAGGAGGAGGAGGAGGGCTCTCCAGGATTTAGTTTTTTGAGGCAATTTCCTCAAATTTCTATTGTTTCCACTTGGCTGTTTCTATGTGAAAATAAAAAAATGCACCCAAAACAGCAGCGTGGGGATAATAATCTGAAAGATTTAATAACATTTTCCCTTCTGAGTTAGGATTAAAACGTGAATAATTCATGTTTTTGTGTTGATGAAGAAATATGACTAATAAATTGTTGGTTTCATACATAAATATTATCACCAGACTTATCTTTTGAATGCAGGTGAAGAACATGATTAATACACAGGAACATGAACACGGTTAATTGAGACCAAGAGGAAGAGGACAGATGGGACGTGGAGACGTGGCGCGGGGCTCAGGTTGGCTAAACGCTGACAGATCTTTGCTCTGGATTGTTCTAGAGCAGTAGGTGGATAATTATTCTTATTAGGGGAAACATTAAATACTTTTATAAAAATAACAGTGTTTTACCAGGAAATTGGCATGTTTTGTTTACATGAACTGCCTTAGTTTTCACCCTTTACAAATAACAGCATCAGCACTAAAAAAGCTTTAAATGAACTGCATGATGCACAGAGAGGACGGTCATGTCTAACCCTAGCAGAGTCAGGGACTTCCTGTCTCACCTGCAGAGTTTGGAGTGGAGGGTGAATTTGCTTGGCTTCCATGTGAGGATGCATTAGCCGCATTCACGGCAGTTCTCGCAGCATACATGTTGGCTTCTTCTTGGAACTTACCAATATTTTTCTTGTATCTGATTCTTTTATTCCCAAACCAGTTGGAAACCTGTGCAGACAAACGAGAGGGTGTAGTTTACTCCTCCTGACATGTAACCACACAGATCCTCTCATTAAAAAAGTAATAAATGAGTAACAATGGTTTTGTTTAGCTTGTTGGGTTTTTAATGGCATGTGAAAGGCTCCGTCAGACGTAGGAGCTACATAGACTGGTGCTGTGAATCTGCATTAGTATCAGGATGGAATGATTGCCAATAACAGTCTCATTATGTCACCATGGCTGCAGCTATCATCAGAACTCACGCATTCACCAATCAGTCAACTTCCGCTAACACCCATTACGGCTAATGGACTCCCAGATGAAGTCAGGAGGGTACTCCCAGCCCTAATGATAAACAACATTAAAATGAAAACCAAATCAATCCTGCAAAGTTTCTAATACACAGAGTAGGTAAACATTCTCACTTATTGTAGCCGAGAAGCTGAAAGTCCACAAATCACGGAGCTACGGAGCAGCTTCCTCAGCCGAGCCCAGCTGCAGCCTCAGATCATTTGGGATAAATGAATGAAACCAATAGAGAAAACAATCCATTCCCAAATGATGGATTCACAACACTGTCAACAGGCTGTTTACCTTGGTGTTGTCATCGCTTTCCTCTAATATTAATCCTCACAAGATTAACACAACTTGAGGAGTTAGACTGTAAGGGCGAGAAAACAAGATTCCTAAATATTTATTGATTTTTGCACTTCAGCAACTAAATCATACTTTGAGCTGAGTTCCTGTTAGATTTAAAAATCAGTCAAATTAGGGCGGTCCCAGTCGGATCGGGGTCCAGATCACAGGATTTGTTAACGATCAGTTGGAGTATCTGACAACTCAGTTCATGATCTCTATTGTTGACCTCCTTTCTTAGCTTTATGTCAGCCAGGTTGTAATACGACACAAGCTCTTTCCTCTTCTCTAAACTAGAAGAAAGAACCATTTTCATCCAATAAGATCCTTTCCTCACAAGCTGGAGGCGGGCCAACAACCAATGAAAATGTGAGTGTCAAGCTTCAAATCTCTGAGTTAGTTCCACTTTTACTCTTATTATTTTAAGACAAAATGCTCAGCTTTACTGTGATTAAAAGTCAGATCAGCAGGAATAACACGAGGTAACAGTCTCTAACCTTTGTGCAGCTTGTGGGGTTTTTCCTATCTATGAAGTGAACGCTGGTCAGAGCACTGCTGCCATCACAGATGCTTTTCTACTGAATTCATAAACAGTTTTTGGGACGCAGATTCAATCAGACTTCAGTAAACAGCGTTCATAAACACAGGCTGCTGTTTAAAACTGTTTACTGATAATAAAATGTTTGCAGGAACAAAAAGACAAACCCTGTATCCTCTGTGTGGATGAACTGTCTCCCTGCACTGTGATCCACTGCAGAAACAACATCATTTTAATGTAGTTATGTCTATAGACTAAAACTTTGTACTGAAAGAAAACAATTCAAGCTAAAACCAGCGTCAGACTGAGGCTCTGTATCAGTGGATACTTGATGTTAAACAGCCTGGATCAGTATCAGGGAGACATTTATGATCCAGTGAAAGCTGCTGGATTTGCTCCCAAACAGAATTCAAAGTGATTTTTAAAATCTTTTTTATGTAAATGTAGAGAATATAATAGTAATAAAATCATCAAATTGACCCTTTCCACCTGTAGATCCTCCACCAGGGGGCAGCAAACATGTATAGAGCTAAATCTGGATGAAAGTGCTAATGCTAATACTTCATCTGGTTGCTTTAAGGACTAAAGTGGTTTGACGCTAATTTACAACGATCGTCTACAAGGAGTTAAAATAACAAGTCTAAAGGTTTGAGGCCTCAGTTTGACTCTTTCAGGTGATTTAGTTTATTTTCAGGTGACATCTGATTAAAGTAAATGGAGAGTGTAGTCAACAGATGAGAACCCTCTGATCTCTGATCAGAACTGATTAGTTTGACCCAGTTCTTAGCATCTGGTTTGTGCTGCTGACTGTCAGGATGCAGCTTCTGATTGGTTGTGGAGCTTCTTCTAAACGTCATCATAATTAATGACATCAACAACATTTATGAGCCTGAAACCGCCGACCGATGATCTGAACTGAAGAGCCTTTTGGATGAAAAGTGAAACATCTTCAAAGTGATCATTGAGTAAAGGTGTGACTGCTGAAGAGAAAACAGCTGCGTTGGAGCTGATTACTAATGACCAGGTGTGTTTTTATATTTGTGTTGACTCGATGAAAGGAGCAGCTTTTAGAGAAGCTGTCTTCTCTGAGGACCTGTTACTGTAAAACCCGTCCTTGTGTACTTCACGGTGGTGGTCCTACAGGTGGTAGTACTCTGCTGTGTACCTGAGCCACTGTGATGGCACACTTTTTTGCCAGCTCCTCCTTAGCCTCCTCACTGGGGTAGGGGTTACTGAGGTGGGAGTAGAAGTACTCATTCAGGATCTCTGTCGCCTGCTTGTTGAAGTTTCGTCTTTTCCGTCTGTAAGAGAGGATCACAGTGATATTTACATCCTCTCCTAATCAGCAGGTTCATCCACAAAAACTACCAGACAATTAACAAACAGGTCAGTGAATAATATTAATATAATCAGACAATTTAGAGTTTTACTCACTAAAGGACTGAATCTCGTTCTGATTCTCAAAGCGCTCAGAGACGTTTACACCTGAGTGTGTGTTGGGACAGTCTGCCCACATTTAAATGAGAGGCTAATGTTTGTAAATATGATTAGAATAACCAACAATTACCGGTATTGATTTTAGATCATAGTAAGTACAGCTTTTGAGATCTGCCACTTTAATTTAGAAAGGTCAATCTGTTTCCTGTAAAAATCATCACGTCCTAAAAGGTTCAGAGTTTTAAATTAAACTTGTTAAAATGTGAACAAACTTAGTAACATTTTGTTATCCTAAATTTACTCTTCATTAAATAATTAATTTCCTCAGAAACAGAACTCAAACCAGAATGCATCACTTTTGTTCCTTCATGTTAAAGTTTATTCCTAAAGTGACTTTTATGAAACTTTTATTATTTTATTTGTGTCAAACTCAACAGGGAAGAAAGACGAGAAAAAGAAAAAGGAAAAAGGAAAATGAAAGAAAGAAAAAACTAACAGATTTTCTATTTTATACTTCAAATCCTGTGTTGTGCATTTCAAAGTTAAATCAGTATTTCTACTGTATCCATTCAGACTGAGTTACGGTGATAAATGATAGCTAGTGAACAGACTAACTCTGAGCTCAGACCTGATGAAACGTATTTCTGCACCTTAAAACAGACAGATGATCTGTTGTCGTTGCGTCGCCTGACCTCTTCGTCTCCTGCGCCAATTAGGTCACGGCTGCACGCGTCACATGTCAGGAGGGCTTTACATAAACTTAGAAAGGAAAATCTTTTTCTGCGGATCGCCCGGCTGAGGAGATTTGTGCTCCAACAGTTTGAATATGTAAATGAGCGCAGCATGAGCTCCAGCAGCAGTAGATTAATCAGCACGCTGAGCTGAGCACGCCGGTGCCTCAACCAGTGAAGTTTTCCTCTCTTCCTCTGTTGCAGCGCCACAGTCATTTACAAGAGAATAGATTGGGAGATTTGTGAAGGAGCACATTTAAATGTTATGCCTCCAACCCAAGCTTGAATGAGATTCATCCTCAGAGAAATGTATGCAAATCCAAAGCGTGCACCAAAGAGAACAAGTGATTACATAAAAAACAGAGGAAAAGCATGGTGGAGCACACAGGGAGATGTTATTGGCCAATAACTGGATGTGCTGGTCCAAATGGCTTCCAACACGCCAGCCAGCACAGCATCTGTGATACGCTGCAAAAACAGCATGTGTTACGGCTGTTTGTAGCCTCCTACATCAGCTATTCAACGGGATATGAGAGGGAAAACACATGATGAAGTATTTGTGCTGTTGTATAAACACACGTGCGCAGGATTAGACAAGCACACACACACACACACCTTGCATCGAGGAAGCGGGAGCGTAGGATCATGACGGCTTCACAGGTGCTCTGTTTGAGCTGCATCTGGATGGAGCTGAACTTGCGGTGGATGATGCTCACCATGCGCTCGATCTCTTTGGGCGAGATGGGCCTCGTGCGCGACTGCTCCCTCAACAGGTTCATCACGTGGGTCGTGAACTCGTTACAAGCCTGCAGAGAAAGAACACACCGATCTGTCAAAGGGCACATTCACCTTCAAGTCAAACATAACCTCAGACGAGACCTCAACCGCAAAAAGAGCAGAGCATTAAAAAGTAAAAATCCAGCTCTTTTCTTTGCCTTCTCGTGAAGTCAGAGCAGAATACAACCACTCATATGTTTCATTTTTAACAGAAATTGTGACTGAAGTATGTTGAGAGAAACCATGACAGCTGTTCTCCTCTCAGACACACACTTTCACAGCGCAGCAAACCCTGAGAGACGAAGATGCTGCGACGTCTCCTTCATCCCCCCCATGTGACACCAGGAGTGAATCTGCTGCAACATTAGACTCCGACTGCCTCCTCTTCCTTATTTCTGCTCTTCTTGTCGATCTCTCTGGATTTAGCCGTGTCAGGCTTTGTCTGTGTCTGTCTATCTGTCGTGCTCCCATTCATCTGAAAGGGATGCTATTGTCAGGAATGCATCAGATATCAAGGCGACGAGAGGAAGTCGTCCCCTGTTGCTCCAGCTTTTTAAGGCTATACTTGGAATACACACAGCCGTTGTAACGGTTGAGAGCTGAATAGGACGGACGATTCTGGGGCAAAACAACTCAACTGTGCTGAATATTTAGGAAACACATCAACTCTGTAAGGTGTCTGTTTTTATTACAAACAAAGTGAAGCAAACGGGTGGATAGATTGACGGGGTTGGTCCTATACGGTCAATGGGTTGGAATTCAAAAACACATGAAGGAAACCCTGAAACTAAATGTACAAAGAAAACTCAACAATCATTTAAAAAACCCAGAATAATGTTAGTTCTTTGTTTGACTGTCAGAAATAAAATAATGTAAACTCATGTTTTTCTGAAGCTGTTGCACAAACAGCAGCTCTACTGGGGTTTACAGCTGCCTAAATGTGTTGTTATGAGTCAACATTACTGTAGTTTTGATATTCAGTGTTTTCTACATTTTACTCAGTGACATCTTTAATTCTTTTACTGTTGGGACATTTAGCTCAGCAGCTGTTGTATAATAAATGAATAAATATGACTTACTGAGTATGCAGGGTGAAATCAGAGCTATCAGAGCTGACTGAACATTATGTCAGTGAGCTGAAAATGTTTTTAGAACATTTGAACTTAAACATGCAGTGGATTTGTTTGAATTGTCTTTAAAACTGAACTATTTATTTGTTAAAGACTGGTGCATGCCCACTGGAACCCCCTTCAATACAACGTATAGGAGAGCCTTGGGTTGCAAAACTTAGCGACCGAAGCATGCGCAGAAGACCGGAGTCTCAGCTCAGATCAGGACTTGACATCTATGTTGCTCGCGGAGGGAGAGGGAGTTTTTATCATGGAGGAAGATAAATTAATATTTATTCAAATAATCCTTCTTCACAGCTTGTATCAACCCTGCTGATTGATTCCACACTGTAAAAAGAAAAGGTTGAATCTACTAAATTGAATTGCTTCAGTTGGTAACAAGCAATTGAATTAAGTTTATCCAACTTAAATTACTAGGTACAAATTTATTAATTTAAGTTGGACAAACTTTATTCAATTGCTTGTTACCAATTGAAGCAATTCAGTTAAGTTGGTTCAACTATTCTCTTTTTTCAGTGCATGTGTTCTGATTTAATCAACTTGACAGTCTGTTTGTCATTTGTTTGTTTGTTAGAGTTCAGACCGGGTCCTGGATCGGACCAGTTCTGTTCGGACCACGTCCATTACAGAGTCGATCTGGACCGAGTCAGTTCAGACCGGGTCCAGGTTCAGACCAGGCTGGTTCAGACTGTCCATGCCTGCATGTACTGAACATTAGTGTCAGAGTTTATGTCAGTCGTGGGTTGGGATGCACGATCCACATTTTTTTCACTTCTGATCCGATCCGATACCTGAATGTGGATATCTGCCGATACCGATACTTTTCTGATACCAGAGCTCTATTTGCTATAATATCTAAAATGTATCTAATGCTGCTGCAAGCAGAACCTGGCCTGCATGCATACACACTAGTGATGGGATTTATGGCTCTTTGAAGGGAGCAGTTCATTGTGGAGTTGTTCACCTCAAAGAGCCATTCAAATAACTGGCTCTTTAATGGTTTTTTGCAATATTTTGAAAAAGAAATGTCATGTGGAACTATGTTTGGGGACACTCTTTGTTGCAAAACCTACGTGTGCATTGCTAATTAGCTTCCCAGATAGAACTGATGGGTTCATGTTGCTATACTTTTTTTTTCAACCTTTATTTTACCAGATAAAATGTTTGAGAACATGTTCTCATTTACAAACGTGACCTGGCCAAGAGGTCTTAGAAGGAGGTGCAAAAACAACAACAACAACAACAACACAGATAAACACTTAAATACAGATCAAACATAAATGCACATATACACATGCATGCAGGAGAATCATTACATCATACAGGAAATTGAATGTGTGTGTGAATTTATGTAAATAAGTGTGATCTAGGTGATCAACAAGAGCAGCAGTCAGTTATAATCTGATGGAGTTTAGATCTAAAGGTTGTAATAGATGTCAAAGTTTCAGGGTGTTTTGTAGAGTGTTCCAGTCAGATGCTGCTGCAAAGGCCAAAGACAGTAGAGGTGTTTGGGATGATGAGTGTGATCATTATTATGGGCGAGGTGAAGAAGAGAGGACAGATAGAGAGGTGTCTTGCTCAGAATTGTCTTGTAAACAAAAAGAAGCCAGTGGTGGAGTCTGTGGGTGTGGAGGGAGGGCCAGCCCACCAGTTTATAGAGATCACAGTGGTGAGTGTGGAAGGGAGCATTAGTGACAAAACGGATGGCTGTGCGATGAAGAATGTCCAGTTTTTTTAGGGCAGAGCATGAAGCCACTTTGTAGATGATGTCACCATAGTCCAGAATTGGTAGTATTGTCATTTTAGCAAGGATATGTTTGGCAGCGTGATTAAAGGAAGCTTTGTTACGAAAAAGGAAAGCTAGTCTTGCTTTGACTTTTGTTTGCACATTGTTGATCTGAGTGGTGAAAGATAATGATGAATCCAGCCAGATGCCCAGATATTTGTAGGTTGTGACATCATCCAAGGCAGAGCCATCAGCACAACAGATCATTGGGGGATTGGAGGTTTGGTTTTTCTTATCAAAGAGGATGCATTTGGTCTTCTTGGCATTAAGGCAGAGATGGAGGTTGTGAAAGGATTGTTCAACAGAGGTGAGACTGAGCTGAAGAGTGGATGCTGCTGAGTTGAGAGAAGGACCAGCTGAGTCCAGGATGGTGTCATCAGCATACAGATGGATCTGAGAGCTTCCAGCAGATTGGCAACATCATTAATGTAGATAGAAAATAAAGTTGGGCCCAGGATGGAGCCCTGAGGCACACCTCTAGAAATAGTACGTGGTTCTGACAATATGTTTTCTGTCCTCAGCTGCTGGAAACGGTTGGTGAGATAGTTGGCGAACCAATCACAGCAAGAGGGGGACAGACCAATGCTAGAAAGTCTGTGTAACAGGATACTAGGTCTACTGAGTCAAAGGCCTTAGCCAGATCAATGAAGGCAGCTATCACACCTGCTTACTGTCTAATGCTGTGATGATATCATCAACAACTTTCATGGTGGCTGTCATGCACCCATGTCCAGTCCGGAAACCAGATTGCAGGTCTGAAAGAATGTGGTTGGAGACAAGGTGATTTAACTGTTTGAGAACCAGCTTCTTGAGGACTTTGGCTAGACAGGGTAATATGGAGATGGGGTCAGAGTCAGACTATATATCTACACACTGGGAACAGCTTTCTTTAAGCACTTTGATCAAATGTAGAATCTGATCACACAACAGATTTGGTCTCTTACAGTAAAATAAATCTGTTTTTAAAATGCAGTGAATTTATTTTAATAATAGGAGATTTTACCATGATAACCATTAGGACCAGTCATCATTTCATCTCTTGTTAAAATCTAATGTGATTTATCATCTACAGCTGAAGGTTCTGGGAACCACCTCATTTAGTAGCTTATTGAGAAACTGGAGCGGAGTGGATGATCTTGAACTATATTCCATAAAAGATGATGTCGTGATATCTGGTATGGATACATGGATCACTCCTATGATGGAGTGGTGGATTCAGGTGGAGCTAAAGGGGAGGACAACACCATCTACAAACACAGGTGACAGTCAGCGGTATAACGTATCAGACTGCTGTACTATTCCATTCACATGTGGTAAAAACAAACCTTCTGTTATAATGAGACACAGCAGAAAACACAAAATCTATGAAGCCTCTGATGAAAAACTCTCATCAGAGCAAATTCAGCATCAAAGCCAGTCGAACATTCTGACTGGAGACAGAGAGGATTCTTTTCTTTGAGTTGTTTTGTTCTGACCTGTTCGTACTTCTCCAGCTCTGTGTGGTAGATCTGTCTGATCTGGGACAGCTTGGCCCGGTAGTCCGAATGCTCCGCTGAGTTGTCGGCTCCCGCCCCTCCTGAGGCAGCGGCGGCGGCGGCAGCGGCTGCAGAGCCCCCGCCTTTCTCTGGACCGGACACGCCTTCTGCCAGCAGCATGTTGTCCAGCCGCATGAGCTGGGGGTCCGGAGGCTCCTCCTCCTGGGCTCCACGGATGCTCAGCACTGTGGTGACAGGACAAAGTCAGAGGTCAGTTCTAAAGGTCACACCTGCAGCTGAAGTGATGCACCGTAACAAGCTGCCACTGTAACACAAACACACACACGACCCAGTGAAAGGAAACTGAATCTGAAGCTGTTTAGTTTGAGCCACATTAAATAAAAAGGTCCTCCACTCTGAAGGTCAGGTAGGGTCACCCACCAGACCACAGGCATAGAGCTGAACCAACCAGCTGTTTAATAATAACATATCACAATAACACAACTGTTCTGAGTTAGGTTTTCTCTCTTTGTTTAAAAGAATTTTAATTCTAAAAGAGAATAGAGATAATAAAAAAAATATCTCAGAGTATTTAAGATAAAACAAACTAAAAATCACCAGTTTTCTGTTGATCAGATGTGATTTTTATGATTCTCACACAAACAATAAACCCGTCTCTGGTGAAACAAAGAGTTTGTAGTTAGAAAGAACCAAGTCAGACTGGTACAACGTGACAGTGGAGTTACAGTAATATGAAGCAGCAGCTTGAGTTAATGATTGATCACGTAGAACCACCAGAGGTCTCTCTTGCCATTCTTCAGGATGTTCAGTCTCCTCCTTTATTTCCTGAGATGAAAACGCTCAGACTCTGAGAGCGTCCATTTACTGTAATACCGACGTGCTGCTGCTGTGGATCCACACTGATCTCAGGGCGGACACCAAACCGAAAACAGCTGCTTCTATCCTGACTGAACAAGTGTGATTAGGTACAGATGTGAAGGTGTCCACTCAGACCACCTTCAGAGGAGTTCAGGACCTTCAGTAGTTTGAATCCAAACTGTCCTGAGCTGAGCTGAAGGACCTGACTCCACAGAAGCAGCAGAAATAGGACCTGGATGTAACTTAACTGATGATTCTCCTGAGACCTGAGTTTATATTTAACCTGTTAACTAGCAGGTCAGCAGCTGGGTGGAGCTCCCTTTATTTTATTAAAGCTGTGACTTTAACATGACTGGAAAAAATTACAACAGAAAGATTTTAAATGATGGAGGTGTTTAAATAAAAAGTTTAATACTAATATTTTCTGAATATTAATACTATTATTTTATGGTAATGTTACCTATAACCTTTTGCCCTAAATGAATACAAAATGCATACATAAAAGAGAGAAATGTTCATTGTTTTTAGGTGTTAAATGGTTTATTAGCACTTTTAATTTCACACAGATGATCTGGGATTATCTGGACCTCAAATATAAAGAAAACAAACAAAAAAAAAGATGTAAATTTAAAAGTGAAATATGAAACGATGCAGCTCGTCTACTGAATGAGGACAGCAGGTTCTGGTGAACTGTCTGAGGCTATGCTGGATCAAACTGACACCAGTGGGATTGTTTTCAATATAACCTGATTTTTTCTTTGTTTGAATTCTCGATGCTGAAACATCAACTCAGGTGAGCTGTTTTTGTGCCTGGTGATTTTATAGATTATTGATATTTATAGCTGATGGTGTTTATTAGCATGGAGCTGAGATCTGATCACGTGGACGGTGTGAACACTCGTACTAAAAGCTGTCCTCTGCTGATGGAACCAGACATACGCAGGTCTGAGCAGAGACTCGGACTCGGTGACTTTGTGGCTGTAGAGCGTCGACAGCCATTTACAACAGTAGCACTTGTCACTCGTCTCAGTGACACCGAATGAGAAAGGACAGACTCATTAATTCAGAGACAATGGGAGTGCTTGGTGCATTAACCCCAGACTGCTGTCCGGGCTGGTAGGTCTGGACTGGGAGTCACTGGGATGAGAATGAAGCCTGCTGTAAGCAGGGGAAGAGGAGGGGGTTCACGTCTTCAACCCCACCTCTGCCGTTAAGTGGACTGGGAATGCAAATATGGCAACTGTTGGCGAATGGAAGGGGTCAAGGGTTCAGGCCACAAGCGCAGCAGGCGGTAGATTGAGTGTGGGAGGAAAGCTGGTGGAGGAGGAGGAGGGGGGGGGAGTCTCTTGGGAGGGTAGAACTGTACAAACATCCTGTCTAATTACCCAGACTCCTCCACTGACCCGGTAATATAAAAACCAGCTCAGACAGGAAAACCTTAGACGGCGTCACGCCAGCCTTACCTCCACAACGCCACAAACATAGAAACGTTACCTGATCTAACCCGCGCCGTTAGAAACCCTAAACCTCCCTGTCTGCTTTAGTTAGCCTACATCGGCCGTAGCTACGCTGCTCAACACCAGTATGAAGAAGCACTTCGCTTTTACAGTTACCACCTCCTAAATACCAAACTGTATGAGCACTCCACGGGAAGGAAAAAGAGGAATCAGTCCTAGTCTAGTTACCACAATCTGAAGGGTCAGGTGATTTCAACGATTCAAGACCACGACATGTATCCAGCTTTTCAATGAATACATACAGATTTGTTAGTATTTTGATGGCTGTGTAGTTTCTAATACATTACTTATAGAAGGGTAGTGCTACTCAGTCATTACAAACACTATGAGTTCAGAATGCTCGTGTTCCAAACAAGAACAAAGTTTCAAACTGTAAAAGAGCTGAATGGTTGCATTTCCTGTTTTCTGATCCAAACCTCCAGCTCACTAGGTGGCAGTAAAGATGTTGTGAAGCGCTTTGTGATGTATATCTGTGAAAGGCGCTATATAAATAAACTTTACTAAAGAGCAAGTTGTTTCACCATCCACCTAAAAACACCAGAATTACTGGTCAAGGTTACACCAGACCAACTTGACCAGGTATGTCCAAAGTGCTGCTCAGGGGCCATTTGTGGCCCTCAGAGTGATTTTGTGAGGCCCTCAGTTGCATTTTTGTCCTTCAGCAGAGACTTTATAACATTTTCAGCCCCACATCCAGGGATCAAAATAATCTGTCAAGCTTAAAGAGACTGAGCCCTGTCATGGAGTTCCCTCTCAGTTGTTTGATAAGCAAACTAGTTCAGGTTTTTCTACATATTTACCCTAACAATTATCAAATCATATAATTTACTGTAAGGGGAATTTATTTTTTAAGACAAAAAAGACAATTCTTTTCCAGAAAACATCCACATGCATGTGGACAGGAAGAGTTTTAAAGGCTCTGTTATTATTCTTATAAAATATTTAAACTCAAACGCAAAAAGAAGGTAAAAATTTCCAGGGTCTACAAAAACAATCCTCTTCACGTCTGCCAAGTTCCAGCTTAACATTCATGGAGTGTTTATTTTACTTGGCTTGAAGCTGCACTAACATCAGTCTTATAAGAGCGTCTGCTGCAGAGAAGGTCATTTCGTAGGAGAAGTCTTGGAAGAGAGACAGAAAAAAACTATCTGGCAGCATTTCCCCTCACTAAATAAGAAAGGTCAGGGAAAAATGAAGAGCAAACGGCATCCAGCGTCGTATTCAAAGAGGTGCTTTACTCTCAAAGTAACGACACAAATGGGTCTTAAACTGACAATGAGCACCAAGTCGGATGCCATCCCCAGGCTTGGCTTGTTGACACGTGTATATCCGCACTAATCAGCCTCGTATCACATCCTCTCCTCTACGCAGCCCTGATCCCAGTATCGTTCTCTGCTGCTGATCCAGCTGTCTTGGAGAGCATCTGTCAGGAGGGACCCAGGAAGGAACAATGCATTACTCCATGTTGGCTGTGTACTGTCATCCCTCATTGACAGCACACTGTCACACTTACACAGCGCCCTCCGAGCTGGGAGCGAGCTAAGTAGCTGCCTGCCTAAAAACCCAGCTCTTCTTCAGACAATCAGATGGTAACTCTCTGGAAAGGTTGATAAAAACATCTGTTTATTTTAATTTAACGGAATAATGTTATAGAAAAGCACCACAGTGTGTGTGTGTGTGTGTGTGTGTGTGTGTGTGTGTGTGTGTGCGCGCGCGTGTGTGTGTGCTCATTTTTCATAACAGTGATTCAAGGCTGTTCTGGCTTAGATGCTGTGCTCCTTCTTTATACTTGTTATCAACCATGGCAACGAGAGACTTGTTTACTAGAAGGAGAATGTAACTGACTCAAAACCCCAATGATACCTAAACTGTGACCCAGAACTCCAGGCAGGTTAAAGAGGAGGATGTAGAGTAGGAGCAAAATGGAAAGAGAGGAAGATGAGCAGCTTGAAGCTCTGATGAGTATCCATCCAGGATATCATGTGTTTCACTGAGACGTGGCTGCAGGATCAGATCCAGACTCCAACGTCTCTCTGCAGACGATACCAGCAGACAGAGATTTGAAGAGGAGCAGAAAAAGCAAAGGAGGTGGATTAGCAGTGCAACAGATGGTGTAATCCAGGACCTGCTGCTGTGGAAGATCATCTCTGCAGACCAGATACTGAAGATCCTTCCTGCCCACAGCTAGAACAGCCTGCAGTGAATTTATTCAAAAACCTAAATCAGTTACCTAAACATCTAATGAACCTCTTAGATTATTTTGATTGATTTATAATCAGTGAGAAGTTTGTGTTTAATGGTTACACACATGCAGACTGATCAGAATCAGAATAGCTTTTATTTGACCAGAACCGTGACGTGTCACTTGGTTACAGTAAACCCGGGCAGCCACTAGATGGCGCCTTCCTTGCAGATGGAATGTACAATTAACACGACTCAACATTCACTCTGTTCAGAACAGAGGGAAGAAAATAATGATTTATTTATCTTACTTTAAGCACATAAAACAATAAAGGGAGTATCTCAAACAAATGAAATGATTATTCCTGAAATGTGCCTCCATCAAACAGGCTTTGCTGTGGGTCATAATTACACGAGTCAGCGAGGGCCGTTTTATTAACTAATGGAGGTCTAATTGATTCATCCTAATGTTGGGTCTGCTGGGCGCTCCCTGTCTGAAACTGCTGCTGAACTAACTCAGCCACCCGCAGACAAACACTGAGGGTTCTCCCAGGGATAAACAATTATCTGTGTGTGTGTGTGTGTGTGTGTGTGTGTGTGTGTGTGTGTGTGTGTGTGAGAGCCCAACTCCCCCTTGATAAACACACACTTTCCATACGTCTCTAATGGATGCCATTTCCCACTCTGAGGTGTTTCAGAGATGGCTTGTTGTCAGACACTGCTCCCCCCATCTCCCCACCACTGACAGGTAATTCTCACGAGCGTGCACGCACCCAGCTTTATTGCTTTGCCTCATTTTGTACGTTGAAGCAAACACAAATGCAGGGTTTTGAAGACGGTTGCGGTTGTTAATGAATCGACCAATAGGAGGTGGATGTTTAGCTGTCAGGTCTGTGTTCATTTATTTGGGAATATTTATTCCATTTCCTTGCAGATGAAGGCAGAAGCTGTTTCTCTGTAAGAACAGAGCCAGAACATCGTGCTCGTGGATGATTTACACCTCTATTCTGGGGGCGTGGATCTTGTTTAAACCCCCATCTTCTCCCCTCTTGTTTTCAGACAGCACATCCACCCCTCCCCGTACATTAGTCATCACTGAAGCCGGGCTGGTGCTGGGCTCTATGCAGAAAATGGATGGAGTTGTGTGGAATAGTGAATTTACAGTAAAATGCATAACATTGTGGAATATTTTAATATCTGAATGTGATCTAATGACTGATTTTTATAATCTGTTAATTTGACAGAAGAAGAGACTGTTCTGACTCCTGCAGCCTGGTGCTGCAGGTGGAGGAGGCCGGAGCCAAGAGGGGGACGCGTTATGGGGAGCTGAGGAGAAGAGGTCCGCTGCAGGCATCCAGCAATTACAAAATTAAAACTAAGCACAACATTTATAGCAGAACAATACGCTGAGAGAACAACTTCAAGTTTTGTCGAATCTTGTGGATTACAGAATCGACTGTAATGGATAAACGTAATGTCAGGAGATGAAGTGAGCTAGTGTTAGCCTCACCTAAGCAGATTGAGATGCTTCATAATAAACAAGAAAGTTGGTCGGTTTAGGTGAAAAGTCGCCACAAAATAATAATCCAGTTAAAGCTAAAGCAGCTGAATGCTGCAGCTGATCATCATCATCATCATCATCAGTTAGTCAAATGTGACTTTTTATCAAGTAAAACAAGTTTTACTCTACATTTTATGCAAGAAATATAAAATATACATAATGTGAAGCACTTATTTTACAAAGGACATATTTGTTCTTTCATTTGAAACATTTATGTCAAAAACTTTATTTCATCCTTTAATAAATTTACAAGCACATCTTTGGTGAAGAACTGAACGTTCTGCTGAACCTGTCACTGTTTTCTACTGAACTTTGTCAGTATATTCATGATGTATTTGATATTAAGAAAAGAAATGTGGTTAAATCATAAAATACAGAAATCAGGAGAATGAAACAAATTAAACTCCTGCAGGACTCTACTTCCTGTTTTGACAGACTTTGAGTGATGTCACTAGTGGGCGTGGTCTTTAATAACCGATAGACCCAGATATCTGACAAAGTGTGGGATACTGGGGGTGGGTTCAAATATTACAAGGTTTATTTTAGGGATGAAATTTAATTCAAGTAAATGAAAATGAACCAAACACAACTTGGTGATTTGGGGCATCTTAGCTGGTAAAAGTCACTGATGGAGAACATAAACTCATTATAGATTCATAGATTACGCCACCTTTCATGATAGGTGTTCCTAATTGAGACAAATATTAAACGTGACAGAAAACAGAACCATGACGTTGGTCTAAAGACGCCTGTTTGAGTCGCTGACAGGGTTTGGACCTGAATCAAAATCCTGTCAGGAGGATTAGGATTCATTCAGCGACACTGCTTGCATCTTTAAAATATTCAGTTTTTAAAATTATTTTATATTTTGGCATACTAATATCAAACTCAAAAAGTTACATCACCTCACGCTCTGCAGTCCAAACATCTCATCCTATCAAATTAACAGAAGCGAACGACGGCTGTCAAAACCCGTTACCGTATGTAACCTCCTTCTAGATTTCAAAGGCATGTCGACGGGGACTGATGGTATGACGGGCTGCCACGGTGATCAGCTGATTGGGGGAAAGCCTGATGTTTAATTAATGACATTAGCTCTGTCACAGTTAGATGGACTAACATAAATGAAGGCCTCGCCTTAAACTGGTGGAGACCTCCTTGTTCTGCACCCACACGTTTCAGTGTGAAGTCACAGCTGGACAACAGTTGGACAAAAGCACCTGTGGTGTGTCCTTCAAGTGGACTAAGTTCCAAAAGTTCTACTTGAAACTGCAAGCATTAAATAAATCCTGTTAATGCTCATCTACATCTGCTTTTTTAGGTTCTTCCAAAAGCTTTTTTCAAACCTTCTCTGCAAACAGGTCCACTCTGGGAGGAGCTGACGTATCCAATAGAGACACTTTTCAGACAGAAGACATGAAGCTCAGCTAGGCCAGCAGACTCTCACAGTTTGAGCCTCAGTTTCTTTTCAAAACAAGATATTTTTACAAAAACATTTCCTTGTAGAAAAGGCTTAAGACAGATGTGGTAACGGCTCATTTGCACCTGCAAAGGTTGAGAAATCCTTTGGTGGATTTGGGGCTGAGAGTGCTCCTGGGCTGGGAAAGCAGCAGAAACCAGGAAATATTCAACCTTATCCAGTACGGAGCTCCATGAACTGATCGTTTAAATGTTCAGATCCACTGGTTTGTTTGGTTCATCGTTCAGAAAAACAAAAAAACAGATTAGACCAGTTTAGGTCAATGGGGCTGTTGGGTCAGTAGGATCAGTGACTACGGCCCAATAAATAACATTGATATCTGGAATCAGTCCCAACTCTGTTCTTTGTACCATATATTAGTTCTGTTGAGATTTTAACACCCCCCCCCCCCCTGTAATGAACACTACTGTGATCTGAATGCTGCAGCTGGTGGTTGGGAGGTTCATCGTTCTGACACCATAAAGAGAAACGATGTCTTATCAGGACAAAACCTCACATGTGAAATCAGCAGGGCTGCTCCAAATCTAATTATTATTTAAATCATGATTATTTAGCTTTTTGTGAAAACCACTATATTTACTTCTTGGCTTCAGCTGAAAACACATCAAGAATGCTGCAGTGTGACTTGTCAAAATAAGAGCGTGATGCACACAGAGCATCACTCTGCAGGGCGCACTAGACTGTACATTATGATCTGTCTTCACCTCTCCAGGTTTCCACCCTCACATAGGTTCAGGAGACAGTCTTTTTCAAAACCTTCAGAGTTTAACCGATAGAAACAAATGTTTTTATACCTTTCTGACTTTAAAACCTGAAATATCCAGAGGTCATATTTTAATGAGATTGCAGTTATTGATTTATGTCAGACTTTCATGTTTATTACATACATAGATAAGACATACAGTAATTATTGACAGAAAGTTGATTTAGTTGTTATCAAAGAACAACAAAATAAACATGTGAAACGTCTGGTTGTGTCCAGTCAGTCTTCACAGACACGTCTGAGTGTCTGGAGGAAGTCGGATGCTTTTGAATAATTAACCCTTTCTGGTCAGGTTATGGTCAGCCTGTCTGATTAAATTTACCGTGACTGGCCCTAGATGTTTGTGTTGGGGCTTTAGAGAGCACACTTCATTGTGGCTTCAGCAGTTAATAAATCACAGTCAAAGCCCCCCCATGCTCTGTAATACGGTGGTCCCGTCACGAGGCAAGCACCAGAGCCGATGCGACAGCTACATGCTAATTCAACATCGGCATAATTCATTATACAATCGCAAGTGTACTGGAATGGAAAGAGAAGAAACAGGAGGGAGAGGGTTTCCTCCGGTCTCCTCTCAGACTCTCTGTCGATGGAAAGGCTCAAATCTTTACCTTCCTGTTAGCAGCAGCAGCATTTTAACACCTCACTCATTAATACATGAGCACCGTACATTCATAATGAAGACATAAAGGCAAAGAGCTCGTTTTATTATTAATGATTTTAATAAACAAGGATCACAGTTAACAGATCCTCTGAGCAGATAAACAGAATCTAGTGGATTAAACTGGAGACACCACTAAGAAGTTAAGATGCTTTCCAGAAGCCTTGTCCTTGTTGCCTCGCCTCGTTTCTTTTACTCTCTGGATCCAGGTCGGATGCTGGGGCAGCATCCCCTGCAGGGAAGCCCAGACCGTCCTCTCCCCAGACACCTCCACCAGCTACTCCAGGACCCCAAGGTGTTCCCAGACCAGCCTGGAGAGATAATCCCTCCAGTGTGTCGTGGTTTGACTCAGGGCCTCCTGCTGGCCTAAAACACCTTCCCAGGGAGGCGTCCAGGAGACCCAACCCACCTCAGCTGGTTCCTCTCAATGTGGAGGAGCAGCTGATGTCCGAGCTCTTCACCCTATCTACCATTAAAGCCTGATTTATACTTCTCCGTCTGCGTCGTTACGGAGACACGCAACGCCATTATGCGTCGACGCAAGAGCTCTCCGACAGCCCCGCAACGACGGACGGAGTCGAGCTCACTTTTTAAACTATCCGTCGAACAAGACGGAGAGCGCACGTCTCTGATTGGTCGGCCCTACAACCCGTGATCATATCCGGCTTCATGCCGCTATCAACAGAGAAGTAGAAGTAGAATTTTGCGGAAGCAGATATGGATCAGCTCGAGAAACGTCTGGCAGACGAAATACGACCATTTATATAATCCATCAGTGTCCCTAAAGGGTTAAACAAGAGCTACATATTCGCTCGTCGTCTGCCTCGTCCTCACTGAACGGACGGACATTCAACAGACGCCGTCGTCTCCTCACTCCTGTTTAATTCTTTTTAACAACATTGTTTGTTCCTCGAGATCAATCTGTTCAAACTCAATCAAAATTCGCTCTCTGTCGGCCGTTACTGAGCTGAAATAAACAAACTTTGGTCGACTGAGGCATTACTGCAGAAAAGTTATACGCCCTCTGCTGTCCTGGTGGAGAATTGCTTCACAACACTGACGGAGAAGTAAAAATCAAAAACGTGTCCGTCAATACGTGTGCGTGTGAGTGCACACGTGCTGTCGGAGAAGTATAAACCAGCCTTTAGGCTGAGTCCAGTCACCCTGTGGAGGAAACTCACTTCGGTCACTAATTTTCATGATCTCAATCTTTCAGTCAAAGCTCTAACTACAGCTGAGGATCAGAACGTGGATCAACCAGTAGCTCGTAGCTCCCTCTGCACCACCACAGACTTCTACCTTAAAAAGAAACAAGTTCAAAATAACACTTAGAAGCAAATATTTTTCTCTTCTCTTTGTTTTACTATTTGATGCATAAAATGAGTGTAATCTCATGACATGAGTTCACTTTTTATCCAGACAGCGAAGTTTAATCCCTGGTAGGGTTCCAGTCAGTCCACTGATCAGCCTCTCACAGCGACGATGGGGAGCAGTAAAAGAGCATCCAGACAAGTGTCCTGTGTGTCCCTCATGAGCGTCCAGCAGCATGCGGCACACCGGGGCCACTCAGGGCCTCGGGCGGCGTGTCGACTGCCATGTCATTAACAGCCGCCTACCTTATTATAGCCATTCCTTCAGGAGAGCAGACGACATGTCACAGAGTGAAACCAGGCCAAGGAGGGAAGGTGACCACGCTGCCACCCTCAGCTCCAAAGGGAGGGGCAGGGGAGGTGTGTGTGTGTGTGTGTGTGTGTGTGTGTGTGTGTGTGTGTGTGTGTGTGTGTGTGTAGTGGCTTTGTTGTCAGCCTCATCCTGATGTCCCTCTGATTCCCCTGTCAGTCTGTGTTAATGGAAGCCACAGTGGTTCTGCTCCTTCACTTCCTTATCTCATGCAGCAGGAGAGTCGCTCAGCCTCGGCTGACCAGAGCAAACCTCTTTGACCTGAGACATAATCAGACCAACAGCCTGCTTCTGTTTCCTAACCAGTACAGAGGACCAGAAGCTTCTGACTGATCTTCAGACGGACTAAGACTTTCCTAACACTGTGAGAGCAGCTCTCCTACTGCCAACCGGTTTATGTAAAAGTGATTAAAAATGATTAATTCCTAATCACCGTGATTAGCCAAGTCTCAGTAAATTAAGCCACATCTGGAGCAGCTGCAGGCTGGTGAGTGGCAGCAGGCACGCCTACTGTGATTGCTACTGTTTACTGAGGTCTTCCTGAAACATCTGAGAGGAAAACCCAAAGACAAACGATCCTTTAACTAAACTGCGTTGAGCTGTGTGTCTGTGTAGTTGCTGTTTGGTTGGAGGTGTTGACTTTCTGTGTGAGGGTCATCTTAATGTTCTGTTTCTGCATTTACTATAAACATCTGCCACGCTCAGGGGGTTTCTGGGTTTGGTTGATGTCTCTGTCTTAGTGAGGACGTTCTCAGCCTGATGGTGAAGGGTTCTGGTGAGGTTTGTGCTCCAGTGGGTGATGCTGGACACAGACACAAACACAAACAGCACAAACATTCCTCCTAATGTGCATGAGTGTATTTTATATTAAATAACATTTTAATAAAACAGAACTTTGCTCTGAAAGTGACCATAAACAGAATTTAATGTGAACGAGAGCAGCTTCACTTCATTAAGATGCTGGAAAACAGATCCCCTCTCCTCCTCCTCCTCCTCAGACTCAGATCTCACTCTAATCTGTTTTTAGTTTAACTCTATGTTAACCATGAGAAGTGATTTAAAAAAGGAAGGATTATTATTAGTGATATTATTAAAAAGCTGTTAGAAACCAGGTTTTAACTGAATGAAGTAATAAATCTGTAACCTGATGCATGATGTCATCTACCAGATTTAAACATGTATTTATGAAAACAAAGCTTAAGGTGTAGCACAGTGATCCAAACTGCTACATCTTCTGTTAGGAACCAGTCAGGCTTCAAGAAGCTGCAGCTCCATTTTCAACAGGTTGAGGAAAAAGAGAAGTGATTTCAGTGATTCTGGCTTCCAGTTCACCTACGAGTTCAGTTTAAAGTTATTATTATTTTTAAAGCTCTTAACCCCCTCCGGTCCCGCCTCGCTCTCTGAGGTCCAGATGCTTCTAATGGATCCTAAAATACGACACAGATCTAGAGGCGATGGAGCTTTTTCTGCTGCAGGTCTGAAACCTTGGAAGGTCTCACCTCTGCACCTCCTCCTTTTAAATCTCACCTGTACTCCCTAACCTTTGACCCAGTGTGAGCCTGATGATGACCTCATCTTAACTTCAGCTCTGTGTTTTAATCGTTTCATACTGTTACTCTTTCTGTTTGTGTGTTTTCATCCTGTGCCCTGTGTTTGTTGTTGTGTTTGTTTTTTATGTTTCTGTCAGCCTTGGCCGTTGTTTTTATTATAATGTTAAATATAATGCAGTGGATTGGATTGGTTCTTTTAAAGCGTTTCTGAGGGAGAGATAAAGGTTTTCAAAAACACACATGAATTTAACGTGTTTCTCACATGTGGACAAACACTGCAGGCTGATGAGACTCTAATTCTGAACAACACAAATCTGAGCCAGGTGACTTTGTGGTCCTGAATTTGATGTTTGTTTAGGAGACCTCAGTCTGAATGTGAAGTTCCGTATTTTGTCGTGTGAATTTCACATGTGAAGATCTCTTTTTTACATTAAAAAGGTCCATACTACTTTTGCACTAAGTGAATAATTGTGTTCCTTCACAGACGTGTTGTAGATGTGAGTGTTTTTGTGTATTTGGTGAGTCTCACAGCCTCTGAAGGAATCTAGAGATTGATCTTCTGGATCACAGGCTGAATGCCTGGTATGTCTCAGGTATGGAGCAGCAGCAGCGGTGCCTCTGGCGTTTTCAGGCCCAGTAAATGATGCGAGAGGGCTGGTGGTGGTGCTGGGAAGACGGTTCCATCACAGCGGGCATGCTGTCTTCTAGCCCGATGTTTCTGTTGAGCCCCCCGGAGAGTTTTCTCAGTCTCTTCCTGTTACACAGCTCCAGATTAATTACACACTTTAATGAGCTGAATTATTAATGGGACTCTTACTTGGCAGTTTAAGGAGAAGATGCCGATGAGCATCGGGAATCAGGGCTCTCATTAAAACATCACCCAGCGCCTCTGAGACCAGTGTTATTTAGCTGGAGGAATAATAGGATTTGGTATTTTACACATCAGGAACAGAGGAGCTGCCTGAGCATGAATCCTCAGCGATAGTGAGTGGAGCCTGCTGAGGCTCGTGCACAACATTATGTCATTATGACTGCAGGTCCAAAGAAAATGAAAGGCCACCTAATGCAGCCACTCAGAAGGGTTTCTGTTCTGATTGTTCAGCACAGATGGAAGCAATAATATCTGAAATGAGCTGGGCTAAAGGAGTGAAATGGATGAAATCTACAGCAGCTTCTAGGTGAATCTACCCCCCCCCCCCCCCCCCCCCCC
>SSNR01000536.1:56074-76333 GCA_006937965.1 Callopanchax toddi
CCCCCCCCCCCCCCCCACACACACACACAGGGTGTTTCTGGATGGGAGGCTGAGTGAGCTCTGATGCACTTAGTGGCACATGGGAAAGACAAAAGTCCTTGTAATTTGATGCCAATGGATAAAAACTAGCTTAAAATTAAACATCTCATGAAGAAAACCACTCAATATTTTGAGTATTTAAAAATATCACCTAGTGTGATGAGCTTTTTGTTCTGAAAGCTTTCACCAAACAGCTCTGGGCTCTCCTGAGGAATCCACAGTGGGACCTCAGGAGATTCCTGTTTGTGAAGAAACAATAAAAGGCTCAACGCGCAGTCAGACTAACCAAATTCTCCATCTGCATAAGGATGCTGATAAGATTTTATCACCATATTTGGGAAGACGCTTCAGGAAAACCGATGACAAACTGATGACACAGCCTCTGAAGAATAAGATAATCCTCTGAGAGCCTCAGTGATCAGTGATATGGCACATTAACACAAGACCCTGATTAGTAATCAGCAGGAGAGCAATCAGATGACCTGGAATGGCCTGGATGGCAGTGAAGGCGGGCGTCTGGCTAGAGCCGAGCCGCCTGCAGCTCTAGACACATAGCCCAAGGGATCCTAAAGAAGCCATGGCAGTGCTGAAACTCCCCCCATGGTTGAGAGAACCCCACACAAGTTCACTGCTGACCGAGTGACTTATTACATTCTATTTGGGTCAGGGAGCAGATGCAAATGTAGGTCACAAGGAATCCTCCTTGCCAATCAAGAAAGAGTATAGAAAAGGCCGTGGTAATGGAGGTAGACAGCAGATAACAGGCTGTTTATCACCCCCCTCGTCCTGTGAAAAGGTCAGAGGGATCAAATCATCCTCAGTGGAGAGCAGCGGCGTTTCCCTTGAATAAGGAAAGTTAATTAGACTCTTGTTTGGGAGGTTAATTTAGGATAACCAGATTTCTCTGTGGCTGAACTGATCCAAGCAGAACATTCATTGCCTAAGCATCAATAAAACCACCTGGCCTGCGTTTTGCATTTTGCATTTGAATGCTGGATTTGGACATCACTTCTAGGTCCCCTCAGAACATTCCCACTAACTCCGTAGCACTTTATTTACCTCACACTGAGCTCAGATGCTGCACTAAACGCCTAGAGGTTGACACTTGTCTGAATAATGTTATGCTAATGCTCCAGTCTACCTGTATTTACCCCTAAGTGCACCAAGCAATCTGTTGATTGTGAGAAAGCAATTTTCCTGGAAGAGGAGGGCTGTGTGAGGGGGTAACGAGAGACCTTCTTTAAGCTGCTGCAGAAGCAATTTAAAGCGGACGACAATTTTCTCCAGCTGTGAAAAGAGTGCGCTCTCTAATTGTGCCTACACAGAGCCATCAAGATGGGGATGCAAAAAATAGCACTCATATGAGGAATAAGCAGAAAAGCAGCTGCAAAACCGGCCGTTTATTTAGCCAGGGATTTGAAAATAAACAAATAAACTCTAGGTTAGAAATGAAAGAGCTGAGTGAATTATTATAAAAATATTATATTCTGTTTCCTGCAACTAATGACTCTTTTAATTACTCTAATTAAAAAATTATCCATTAATCTAAACAATAACATTTCTTCTAACAATCAAAATAAACTATTTTACATTAGTCTGTTTAGTTTTGAACACCTAATTTTGGAATTTATTGTTGACCACAGATATACCTGTTGCATATTAGGTAGGGCTGCACAATACACCACCAATTTGTTGCTATTACAATATCAGCCTGTTCAGCGTTGCAAATCGCTATAAATCTTCAGCTATTAACAATTACATTACACCAATACAAACAAAATTACAAGTGACCTATACATTTCCTTGCCAATCATGGAGTATTACCTGTTATCTAACCTCTATGGTTAAATCACTATATAGTTTTTCAGCAAGAGAGCATTTTTTTAAACCAACGTACCACGGCCCCTCCCAAAACATTAATTCTCCCCCCTTCCGGTTTCTATAGCCCCACCTTGAAACTCGCGTGCACACGTCGCGTCACTTCGGTCGAGCAGAAACTGTGCAGCTCCTGCTCAAACTACCATTACATTGCAGGGTTCAATCATTCACAGTTCACAAATCATGTTCTCACACTGTACGAGGCACTGAGACCTGACTGTCACTGTGCTGATGAAACGTCGGTCTTGAATGCACTGAAGCTGCAGAACCCGGAAATGAGGAAACGCTCTCGGTCCAGAATGAATGCTAGACCAAAACAAACGCGTATCCTTGGCAAGCCTTGCCATTCTATAAGGAGAAATGTTTAAAAATAGAAATAAAGTCCTCAGTAGCCGGGGAATGGATGACTTTTTAGTAGAAATTAGCTCTGACATGAGACTGTAAACAGGAAGACACGGAGTGTCCTGGGAGCGCGCAGCCCCCACCTCTACAGCCTTGCGCAAAGCACATGCCTGCTGACTGACAGCAGACAATGCAGAAATTTGAATTTTATTGGCTGAAAAAGTTCACTGGTCAGAGAGAATTCAAAGGGGTCTATAGGAGGAAGGATAACAGATGGTGTGGAACTCTACCCATAGATCATACATGTAGTTTAGACCTGAAATATCATTTAAAACATTTAGAAAACTTTGATACAGAGAAAAATAATCCTCATAGGAGCTCTAAGACTCCTTCAGTTTTTGAAAACAACTCAGCTGGTTTGAGACAAGCAGATATTAAAGGCTGAAACACACCGGAGACATGAGCACTGTGCCAAGTCGCACCCACGCCACTTTGCACCAGCGCTGTGATTTTGAATAAAAACTATTGTAGTCAGTAAGATCACTCACACGGGGACCGCCACAGTACGTCCCAGAAACGCCAGTCCACGCCATGGGGCTAAAGACACGCACCAGTTCTATTTCTACGCCATGGTGCAGCTGAGACACGTGTGTCGCGGCATTGCGGAGTACTTTATGGCACGGACATTACGACACAGAACGGCTCCTATTACGGCACACAAAAACAACCACAACTTGTTTACAGTACTGATAGCTTTTAAGTATTCCAATAAATAGCTTACGTACCCATTGAGTCCCACAACACACGACGGCAGCTCTGATCACGTATAAACAAAAGATTCTCGACCGCTTCCTGTTTTCAATTCCCGCGTGATGTTGTGACTATCGCGCGATTTTGCAAGCAGCGTCCTACGACGCGCCGTTTCAGGAACGAGTCTTGTGTGAGTACAAGACTCACCAAAACTGTTGCGCGTCTGCAGTGCAGCGATGATGTCTCCAGTGTGTTTCAGCCTTTAGTGTACACAGCACCAACTAGTGGTCAGGAGGAGAACTGATATTCATTCAGTTAAAATGTTAAAAACCAATTAGAGCTTGTTTCATGAAAAATGTGTGGAGACTAAAAACAATAATGCTGACTAATTATTATGGTCTACATCACTGAGGCAGCTCTACTGTTTTACATTTAGGTTCTACTTTACATAAATAACAACAAACATGATGGCGTATGTAAGAGTAAACAGCTTCCTGCTTTGTTTCTTTTTATAATACAAGTCCAAAAGCTCTAATGATGAATGGGGACATTGTCCTTTTAATGTTTGCCGGTCCTTGTGTTGCCTGAGAAGACAGATGTAGAAATTAATTGCTCTCTCTGACAGGAAGCTGGGCTGGTGTTTGTGTGCATGTGTGAGTTTGGATTGGGGGGGTTGAGGAGCAGTCTAAAAATAAAGCAGCAGAAGCGTGTATTCGGTGTAAGAATGGCCTCCGCGTTGCGCTCGTCTCGCTCTGGCTCGACTTCTATTTGCCCGTGTGATAAAGCTGCTAACAGGCCTTTATCAGGGAGGAAGGGGGAAATATGCTCCTGCCAGATTAGGCCCCAGACTCTGCCAAGGTTATAAACAGCCTGTTATCTGTGTCCCAAACGGAGTAATCCTTGCTCTATCAGCACCCAAACATATGGGCCACACAGAGCTGAGATAGCCTCTGATGGACACTTGGTTTTAATTGCACAGAGAGTCAACACAGCATGGCTGGGAGAGGAGAAAGGACATAAAGAAGGTCTGTTATTGTGGACATCTCCTGGGTCTCGGTGAAGCCGGCCAACATTCACAAAGGCCAACCTTTACCTTTCTACAATCCTGCACCTGCTACTTCCTGTGTCCTGAGGCGAGCAGAGCAGCGTCAATGCCACGCTTCCAGGAACCCAAAAAAGCTCCGCCACATATTTGTTCCCCCTCAAATTAATATCTTCCCCTTTTGTTCAATGGCATTTGCCGTCTTTGTGCATTTCTTTGGTGCACTAAATTAGATCTTGGCGTTAGTGAGCATGCATTAACATGATTAGACACTGACGGGTTATTTTCAGTCCCCCACACAACACAGGCAAAACTTCAGGCCTCAGACGCACTCCGGCTCCCTGATCAATACCAGCTTTAAACATCTCCGGACAGACGCTGCTTTAGTAAAGAGGAGCCACTCAGACGGTAGCAGAAACACTCAGACTCCTGATCAGGTAAACCTGAGTGAAATCAGGACAAACGTAGTGTCTGTGTCTATTATAGAACAACTCGGACTCAGGAAACATCAGGCTGTTCTGATTGACCCTTAGCCTTTGGCTATATGCGACAGGGAGTGGTTTATTTGCAGCACCGCTCTAATAAAGAAGCACTCTTAATTCAGTATTACATTGTTATCAGTATTTTTGATGGTTAACCGGCGACTGAAATAGTGCACATTTATTTTCAGGCTGTGGCAAATCTGTGACTCGGGATTTACAGCTGGTCGATCCAAAAGCAGACTTTAAATTGTGATATCATCATTGTTATTATTATTAATACATTATTTTATTTGTTTCATGTTTGATCATGTTCTTAAAGTTTGGACCCAGTAGACAAGGTGGGTGAAGTGTCTTGCCCAAGGACACAACGACAACGTAACCGAGCCAGAGCGGGGATCGAGCGGCGATACTCTGGTTAGGAGATCGACCACTCTACCAAATGAGCTACATGCTGCCTGTATGTCAAAATGTGCCAAAAAATCTTAGTTGTAATAAAAATATAGAATCATTTGCATTGGATGCTGTGACATAAAAGTTGGCCTTGAAGCTGAAAAATCTGAATTATTTGAAATCAGCTTAATATCTTCTAAAAACACTTTTACTGAGTGAGTTAAAGTACTGAGTGTACAGAGTGGTAAACAAATCAGCTTTCTATAAATTCATAAACATTACCTGAAATAAAGTTTTTGTAAAAATGTTGTTTTCCACTTCACTTTCACCAGATGTAAGACTGAGATGTAGTGAGACTGAATAATGCTACATGCTACATAGAAACCATCAAGTAACGTCTGCTAATAAAACAACCGAAACACTTTTTTCTCAAAACCCACCACAGATATGACAGACGTCACAATGCAAATTAATGTAAAGATGTTAAGGTTTTGGTCCCATCTCATAACGTTCATCAGATTAAACCCTGTTTATCAACAGCTTTCATTTAAACCACATCTCTGCCCAGATGTCTACAAACTCCCATTATGTTGAATCCTTCACCCACAGAGAGGCTCTGGAGTAAAAACCTGAGTCAAAGCAGCCAAATGAACAATGTTTAAATGAACCAATGAGAGGGGCTCCTGCTGTGAGCCACCTATAAAGAAGAGATGTCTATTAGAGCTCCTTCTGCTCCACAACCCAGTTAGATTTACACTCAATAGTTGAGATAAAACGATGCTTTACTTACTGAGTATAATCGACGTCACCATAGTGTAGACCAGTTTTACAAACTATTCCTACCATTTAGTTTTGTCAGTTAACCTAACTAGCATGTTTTGGTCTGAGGGATGAAATTAAACTACTTGGAGAAAATCTTACATTAACATGGAAAGGCCAGCCGGGAGTCAAACCCTCAACCTTCTTTCTCTGAGGCAAAAATTCTACACCAACATGGTCGCCACCTCAGTCAGTACACTTTAACATATTTTGTAGCGTTTGTGTTTTATACTCCTGGTTTTGGCATCCGATCCGTTAAGGTGAGCGCTGTAACGAGCAGCAGCTCCACGTTAATGAGGACTGAGGAAAATCTGGGCGAGATTTAGACCCTCGACTACTCCGTCTCCTTGTATAAGTAGCAGCCTGCTCTTTCTGTCAGCAGAGCTGTGATCTGAATACCTCTTCCTTCATAAAAGATTCAGGCCTTATTGACTTCGTACTTTGGTTTCCCTGCAGAGCCTACCCTCCCAGCTCCCTTTAAATTCTGCTCTCATGTCTGAGGATGCACACCTGCCTGGGGGGAAAAACGTCTTTCATAGCTCTCTCTGAACTACATCTAGGAAATAACATGCAGGGAACATGCATTTCAGCTGAGTGGATTGTTGGAAAAAACAAACAAACAAATAAAATCTATATTTTCTCAAATGAGAGCCAGCTTTTTGCTAAATGAGCTAATCACCCAGCTGTTATAAACTTGCAGGGTCACTCGGGGATTATTGGCATTATAAAATGTCACATCACATCTGTTATGCTAAATATTGATATATCGTGTTCTTTTTATTCCAGCATCTGCTACCTGCTCTTTACTCCACATCATTACTGACTGAGCGCAGCATTAAAAGCCCACAGGCTGCGCTCATCCTCATATATGGACAATATTTCAAACTTAATCTGCAAAAGGGCACAAAGTCTAATAAATTCCTCATTTTATATACTGCCCCCAGATTTCTAAGTCCTGTCCAATAAAGTTTTAAATGTCATAAAAGGCCTATAATATGGTAAGTGTAAACCAGAGCCAAGAAAACCACTCGGCTCTCTGTGCTGTATCTTTTTATCCAATAAAGTTTTATATCTTTGAATCAACAATAAAATGGTTTTCAAACAGTCAACAAGGGGGTAACTGACTGGCTTTATTATTGTGGTGATCTCTCCCTAAAGGGTCATTGCTCTTTACTGGCAGTCAATTAAAGAACTGTGAGCCGCCTTCAAGAAGCCTCCAGAGTCTCTTCTAATTAATACAGATTTCATATAAGAAGTTCATAAAAAACATCAGAAAATAAGTCAAAATCATTAACAGCATAAATCCCGGTTCTGACACCTTACACAAGCACTTCCATGGTGAGTTTTCAAGATGTTCCAGCACCTCATTAAATGTTATTATGCTAGAATTCATTTCAGCTACAGTTTTAATGCACTAATTCTGATTTTGAGGGCCAGGACCGATCACTGATATTTGATCAAATGCAACCTGATGGAGCTCAAAAACTATTATTAATGTTTTAGTTGTTTTTTTTTATTTAGATTTATAGGATAAGATTTGTACCAAAAGGACCAACCAGAAAATAGTCACACACAAAATATACCCAAATAAAAGCAACCAAAAAGAACATTTCAGTGTGAAATTCAAAAGCAAATCGCTGATCATGTATCAAAGCTGCATGGTACATCTCTAATTTCAAATAAGCACTTTATTAAAAATCCAAGTTCTTTAAAATCTTTTTAAAAATCACATTAAATTTCAAGAATTTTCAAGGATTTCAATCACCAGAGATAAGGATAGTAAAATATAAGACACTAATAATGAATGTTTTTATAAAAGGCTGATTTTAACTTCACAGCGTGTTGCTGACCTCTCCAAGCAGCATTTAATCCTCAAGCCCAGGATTTCTGAGCTGCAGCAAACTGGTAGAACAAGCAAAAGCAGACCAGCATCTCCGAGGCGCAGCATTTCACACTCGGGTACACACACAGGACAGGCCTTTAATGACACACAGTCCCCCCAGTCACCTAGAATGAACACGCTGCGCTGGAAATAGACCGGAAACTCTGCCTCAGCGCCAGCCAGAAACCTGGTGATGCCTGCCTTACCCGTCTGCCAAACAAATCCTACCACCACAGAGACACACACACCCTCCAAACGACATCTCAATCCTACAAAGGAAACATGATCGAAGCGTGTTACTCACTGGGCTATAATGGTGACACCACCACTGAGCAAAGTGTGCACGAAGCATACCCTCCCCTCAGCTGATGTGGCGTCCAGTGATGTGTGAGAGCTCTAAAGACGGAGCAGAACCCAGACATGAACTTTCTGACCACGTCCTGCAACTAGCAACCAAACATCAGACTGACCTGAACAAAGTCCCCTCCAAACAGACGGAGCTGAGTGTAAAGGACAGGATTCAAATCAGACAGCTGAGGTGAGATAATGTGACTGATTGGTACTTTAAAAGCAAATTTACAATATAATTACATAATATATAATATTATTTAAAAAAGCAATGAGCAGGAAAATCCTTCAGTTAAAACATTCAAGAATAGGATAATAAGAACAAGTGAACTTAACACGGTAAATCAAAATCCTGTTAAATTTTGTTTCACAGACACACTTCCTCTGCTTCACATGGAGGCGTCCAGCAGTAACACACCTAAGGATGGAGCTTAGAGGGTGTCACATCTCAAACGGTCCTTAAACATCCTCAGTCTTTTTCACAGAACGACGCTTTGATTTCACTGATCCTTACCTTGTTCTGTTGATTCAGCATGATGTAATACTGACTAATCACCCACCAGTAACTTTAAATTCAACTTTATTTCAAGCTTTAAATTTGGAAAATGAATTAAAACTGCACATATAATTACAACAATAAACACAGAGACTTGTCTTTATTCTGGTAACAAACATGTAGTTTTAATTCTGCTTTTCCACCTTAAACCTCGTCAGCTGGTTCATTTAAATTCCTTTCTTTATGTAAGTTTTTTCTAACAAGCCATTTTAAGCTAACTTGTGCAAAAGCAAAATGAAATCTCTCATTTGAACTAATCTTATCTCATTCAGTTCAAGTGAAAGTATTATGAAATATATATAAAGTATATTATGCCTGTTTTAAGGAAAGAGCTATTTTGAAATGTGTGTTTGAATGCTAGCTAGACATGTATTATAGTAATAATAATGATTTTTTAACTTGAATGTTGCTAATAATGCAACCTGAGGTGATTCCAGTCAATCAACAACTCATCACAGTTAGTCTAGTACATAGAAGTATTCTGCTCCAAGTTCTTTTACACACCACTCATTAGGATTTAGGTTTGAGTCACTACAGCCACAGACGGCCCTACACACTCAGCGTGACACACAGGTCACTTATGCACTATTAATACTGAGTGCTTTCTTATTGATTGGGCTTCCTTGCCAGCAAAAACAACATGTCTAGCCTACAGCTTGGAGACAGGCCATGCCATACATTAAGTAACTCACCTATAGCTCTGTAGTGTTACATTTCACCACCTAATATAGACCCCCCCCCCCCCTCCAGCACTGAATTCCCTGTCTTCCTCCAGTCTGTTATGACAAAGAGAGTAGAGGAAAGCAGCACCGGGGTTTCGGCTTAACTCTCCTAATGAGCTTCTGTGTTCCAGTATGTTGCAGAACCCCATTACCTCCCAGCACATTACTTCATCCACTTCTTGTATGCGGATAGCTTCCCACTCCCAAGAGCAAAGCATTTCAGACCGTTGTGTACGGTTTGAGCACACACACTTGTGACATCTCAAAGTAAGAGTTGATGATGTTTTTATCCTACAAAGGCACTGAACTGACCCTGAGACATCAGGAAAACACAGAGAAACTCAGACAGGAGATCAGTTTGTTAAAAAAGACAAAGGGAGAAAAACAGCGTGAGACAAAGAGAGGCGCGATCTCGGTATGTGGTAACTATCGCCGTGTGGGATGAACGACGCAGGTGGTGGTGAGCTCCATTCTGCCTCCAGCTAATTTCTGAATGAAATATAGAAAGATGGTATCCCCAGATTCCCTTGTAATTTGCCTGACAGGTGAGAGAATCTCTTACTAATCAGTGAAAACTAGTGACTAAATCAGGTGAAACAGGGAGACCTTTGCTGTGTTTCCTGGTATAACAGCTATAATATATAATAAGCTATAAACACTAACTCACCTCTGCACATTTTTTCATAGGGGTGTCAAATTATTGATTATGATTAATTAATTACAGCCATATTTAGCACATTATGTTTTTTAATCGCGTTAATCAAATTTTTAATCACTTTACCATTTCTGCATGCAGACTTCTGTTACAGTGGTGTGTGTGCTGCTCTGGTCTGCTGGCACTGAGCAGCTCTGTGAGGCCCGCACTCAGGAAGTGATCACGTGCATGATACCGCGATGTAGCACACCGCCAGCGCCCATGTCTGTGTTACGACACCGGCATCAAATTCAAATTCAAATTCAAATTCAAATTCAAATTCAAATTTTACTTGTCACATACACACTCATACACAGTACAATATGCAGTGAAATGCTTGTATGACTGCCGTTGAACCCAAAAATTTATTAGAAGCAAGTAAGAAATAAAAAGGTGTGGTAAAATAAAAAAAGAAGATAAATAAGACTAAGTTTAGCTTACAAAATAGAACAAATATAAAATTACCAAAATATATATAAGAAATGTAAAAAAGCTTATTTACAAGTGTAAACAACAATGTTAATATATTAAAAAGGAAGATGGAAATGGAAATAAATGGAATGATTAGGGAGTGTGCAATTTTGTATACATGTGCAAATGTGCATGTATTGCAAGGATGATTATTTCTGAGTATTGATCTGGTTTAGGGACCGTATCGCCTGCGGGATGAAGCTCCTCCTCAGTCTCTCTGTGTCGGCCTTCAGGGAGCGGAAACGCTTTCCTGATCGCAGCTGAGAAAACAGTCCATTGCTGGGGTGGCTGAGGTCTTTCACGATTTATAGCTGTAGTCTTTCACGGCATCACTGAGCATCTGCGACATTTTGAGCGCGCTTTAGCTGAGCCCCATAACAAGAAGTGTAAATTAATACGAGCAGCTCAATTCACGGGCTGCACGACCGGACTGGTCCACAGTTACCTCCATTAGTCCAGTGGTGCCATGACCAGTCTATACCTGGTGAAGGACATGGACATAATTAGGGGGTGCAGGGGGGACATGTCCCCTGACTGTCAGTTTTGAGCCCTGTAGGGTTGCAGGATTGAATCCCCACTCTGGCTGGGCTACCTTGTCATTGTGTCCTTGGGCAAGACACTTTACCCTCATTGCCTGCTGGTGGTGGTGGCGCCTCTGTGTCTGGTTGCTTCACCTCTGTAGCTCCATCAGCATGTGAATGACTGACTGATGTAAGGGTTAGCCCACTGACTTTGAAAAAGCGCTATACAAATAAAAGACTTACACTTCCTCCATGTAGTTTCTCCCACAGACCTAAAACATGCATGTTAGGCTCTAAATGACCTCTTGGTCAGCGTGAATGGTTGTAAGTTCTGTTTGTCCCTGTGATGGACTGGAGACATGTCCAGGGTGTCCCCTGCCTCTCGACCCATGACTGCTGGATGAATGGATGGATTTACAGGCAGGTCTTTCAGCACTTTAATCAAACATTGAAGGTTCTGTTGATCTGAAGCAGTTGTGTGATGTCATCTATAATCATAAACGTTTGGATATTTTTAATCCAAATTTCACTTGCTATTAGTCTGACAAAAACTACAACACTTTTCAGATGATTTAAATTGGCCTAAAGAAAAAAACCAATCTGATACTTATAGGTCACATGAATGTAAGCGGCTCACATATGGCTGGTTTCCATGAAGCAATTATTTTCCAGCGTTGTCTTGATTGATTATTGATGCCGAATCGCTAATAGGTTCATCCTAATCCTCTGACTCGATTCAGCCACAGAATATTTATACTCCTGGAGGACATTATTAAAGTAGCGCGACAGATGTTGGACAGGCGTGTTAGCTCGTACTCACAAACGTATATTTTGATCTTCTCTGACACCTCAGCTGGAAATCAGCTTGGCTTGTATTTTAGCTCACTGTCAGAACACTTTGTCGCACTATAAATCAAGAAAGATCTCAGAAACTATGGAAACAAAGCTTCTCTTTCACTCTGCCAAGGTAAACTGTGACTTTGAATCCAGCATTCAGAATGGCACAAAGCTTGCATAGCTGTCAATATTTAATCAGAGTTAAAGCTGCACTTCTCTGACACAACAGATCAGCCTGATATGAAAGCGCCATTACACAGAAAAATAAGCAATCCAATCAAGACCAGGAGGGATTTAACTCGACAAAATCTTCCTTCATTCCAAGTGAGGAAGAGGATGCTGTGAGATCTTGTGTTTGTTTGATTTATCGCTCATTTCTACCACCCCTACAGAAACCAGCCCAGAGGACAGTGACGTCTGTTGTTGATGTTACTGTTTGTCAGGCTAAGTCAATAAGTAACGTTTCAATCTGAGCCATTTGGACTTAGTTAGAGCCGCGATCACAGGCTGCAACGCATCAATCAAAGGAAACACTGAGCAAACGTATCCCTGGTTCTAATTGGATGCAGCCACTTCCTCTCACACAGCGACAGAGTGCAGAGCTGGAGAACTCTGGTGAATCATTCTGTTTGAAGCAGAAACGTCTGCAATATCAAACCCATATGAATGTTTAAGAACCTCCACCAAGTTTCAATTAAGAACAAAGGATCTTCTAATAAAGTCCCACTGAAAACTGTCACCGTGTTTCTTTCCCTTCAAGAGCAGGATGGTAACCGCCTGGGCTTAGTTACCCTCCTCTCTGCATGTGGCGTCCTTTTCTCTTCCTCCAAGGCAAAAAAAAAAAAAAAGGGAGAGAATCCAAATCTCTGCTTTAATAATTGAGGGAGCGACTGCAGGGTACTCTGCTCAGGCCTCCTTGATGTGAAGAGTCCTTAAAAGATGCATGGATGCCTCCCCAGAGGGAGATGGAGAGGCTTCGTGAAGCCAAGGCTCCCTACACTTAAAGATTATGTGTGCATTCACTAAAGCAAGATGACCGGAGAAACGTTCGGAGGGCCGTTATTCTCCAGAGCGGCTTGAGGGATGGGCTCCAAACTGATAAGATGCTATCAATATTCATGCCTCTAAATCAATTATATTCCCATGTATTGCAAATGCAAATCATTTGGCAGACTCTTCAAGTGACTCTGCAGACTACAATCATCGCACACAGGATGCACAGAGCTAGGTAAACAAGCACTTAGACGTGGCTTAGCTTCTGAGGAACAGCAATAAGGCTTCCAGTAAACATAAATGCTCTGTTTACAGCAAGAGGCTTCTAGTTAACTCTGACTGCAGCTCGAACGGCGACTTTGAAAACTAATCTCCCTCTCAGATGTATCACTTCACCCCCCCAACCCCACCATCAAGGCTGGGGCCTAAATTATTGATCCCTGGCCTTCATCAGCATAGCAGTCACGTCTGAGCGGGGGTGGTGGTGGAGGGGGTCTCACTCCGGCTCTGTCCCTACGCTCCAGCCACTGAAATAATTAGGAGGAGTTCTCATTAAGGGGGAGTGAAAGGTTCAGATTGAGGGAAGGGGAGAGCAGCTTGAGGGGGTTCTGGATGTTTAATGTCCTCCCCCGGGCCTTCGAATCATCCTGATCAAATCCAGAGGCGTCTACAGATGACAGGCCGTGCTGCAGGAGGACACGTCTGACACGTGGACGCACAATTAATACATCAGGAGAGGGAAATGCATCAGTGTACGACCACACTGATGTGTGACGTCGGTGGTGAAAATTACACCAAATCTAAACCTCTGCTTGTTTTATTGTTGTTGCCAAACTACCAGTTGGTGTCTAGAGACTAGAGACGCACCCGGTCTGGTCTGAATGGCTCATATCGATAAAGGTCAATAAAGTTTTTACTGCTGCTTGATACTGGTGAGCTCTAGCTCTAAAATGACGTGTGTCGTATGGTGGTGTTTTGAAAAGTCAAAACAAGGAAAAAGGTCACACTGGCGCTGTATGATGCAACAGAAATTTCACTTCCATCATTTTCATGATCCTTGCAAACTCTATGGTCCAGCATCCAGCTGCAATTTTCCTTATGGTTTCACTTCCAAGCACTGATGCAAGCATCTTATTGGTTTTATTTGTATTCCCTCCCTGCTTGGGTTCTGGGCTTCCATAGCAGCTTTTCTCTGTTTTATTAAGTGATCTGTAGCTGTCTGCTCTTGATGCTCTTAATTTGACGATCCACACTGCAGAATCTTGAGTTGTTTCCCGACTCAGTGAAGAATCATTTTAAATAACAGATGTTTTCTTTTTCTATAATCAAGCAACTCGACACCCTGCTTTACTTAGAGAATCATTCCGCAAAATAAATGCATAAATAAATAAAACCTACTGGCTGCTCAGAAAATGCAAAATGACCATCAAGAGAAAGGTTGAAAGCAAAAAATAAAGAAGAGAAATAACTTGACATTGTCAGCACAATTAATATTTAATTTGCTCCTATTTATAGAAGCTGGAGATTTTAGAAACGTGCTGCCAGAAATAACAATTTTTAAAAGTGTTGACGCTTTGATTTCACCGAGTTCAATTTACGTGACTAAATTAGACCAAAGAGGCAGCAGCATGGAGATTTCCTCATTTATTTTTCAGGATCAGAGTGCATTACACAGAAACAGCCTCGTCATGTCTGCCTGTAGGAAGAAACGCTAAGCAGCGCCTGTAAAAGGAAGTTTGCGAGAAGCGAGCAGGAAGATTTGAATGCTAGTTACATTTGTGCCAAAATGGCTTTCACAGCCACTAGTGAAGTCCATGAATCTTTTTGTCACATTGTGCTCTCAGTGTCGGCTCGCCTCACGCTGGGACTCCTGAGCTTTCTAAGTGGCTCAGTGTTGAGGCCACACCCCTCGTTAGCGGGGAGGGTTCATTATGCAAATGATCCTGCTGGAGCCGTATCAACGAGGCGCACGCTCCGTTATCATTTTCCGCCGTCGGGGCTCTTCTTTTCCCCGATCGCTCATACGGAATCATGGCCTAATAGCATCCCATTAACATAATTGCCAGCACGACTAGTGTTCCGTGTCTCAGAGCCACTCTGCTGCTCTACCAGCCAAAAAACAGAGGAGAAGACGGGTGAGAGTGGAGGAGGGAGAAAGAAATTTAATTAAGCCGACACGTTCGCCACTCCCTCCCACAGCAAATGTCTGTTTTTCTTTCTTTTTCTCCAAATGGGAAAAGGAGGACTTGAGAACTTGAGCTCCTGAGGAACAGTCGAAGAGCGTCTGAAAGCCAAAACAAAACCCGTTATGTTTTAATTGATCCTTAATTAAAATAGATCACATCACAGATTCCACATGCCTCTCCTAATGTGTAGCTGCGACCTGTTCAAGCCCATTAACACAACTTTAATTAACGCAGCTCATCTTTTCAGCTTAACAAGCTGTGGCCGAGGTGGTCCATAAATACCAGGAAGTAGAGTTCAGTTTGCAAAAACAGCAATAATACATCTCCTTAAAAACGATGTGGTGAATATAACATCTCCACCATGCTTGAATAGGATGGTATTTTACTTGTGTTTATTTATGGAAGGTGTACTTCCTGAAAACTCTTGTTCTACTGCCGTTCCTGCAGCTGTATTATGTTCTATGTGGCGACACCTGCTGTTTAGGAAAGGAACCATTTGCATGACTTACCAATGCACGGTGTGTCTATTGTAATAGCCTGATAAAATAAAGTATGTCTTTAATGACGAACTTTAACAAATTAAGTAACTAAATCTATCAACACATCAGTGTTTTTATTATCCACACAGGCAAGAGAGCAGCTGCCAGCAGAAGCAGTCTGTTGTGGTGGAGCTGATGGGACACGATAAAAGGAGGAGCACTGGGCTCAGTGAAAAGCTTCATAGGTTCAGGAAAAATTCATGTGTTTGCTACAAACTCACCTTCACATCAGGTCTAACTGACATTTTAATTAGATGATTTTACAGAAGCATTATAACCATTTGTTCAAATTATTACCTGTCTTTATTTCCTTTCTATGATGGGTTTTATATCTTAAATGACACAAATTACATGCAGTAATAACATCCTCTGACTTTCTAGCACTAGGCTGTGCACTAACTAAAACCTCTACTGTGACATTTACACCATGGTGTAGTAAAATACACTGTTTACTCCAAACCCTAATCCTATAGAACCATCTAAAGGAGGAGCTACCTGTGTTATTATGTGAATTTAATTCTGGGGTTTCCTTAATAACTGATGCCTTATTGACACCTAATATTCACATAACATTCATATGATGGCCACTGAAGCCTCTGTGTGTGTGATGTGACAGGAAGGACATGGGGGAGGGGCTGAGGAGGTCAGCTGCAGGTAAATTACACATAACGTTAAACACAAACTTAAAGCACAACAGTATAGTTGTGTGGACACACGACTGACTGAGGTGAGAAAATATGAAACAACCAAAACACAGAGAGGAAGCCTCTATGTCGGCTTAAATATCAGGTAGTATCAGGTATCGAATGGAATAATTCTAGAACACTATAACCAGTATTAAAAAATAAATACCACCCAACCCAGGTGAGAGGAAACCCTCCCTCTGTGGCCCAATCAGCACTCTGTAGGAATCTGGACAGGTGTAGTCACTCAGCTCATCACAGCACTGCAGCATCAGCAGCAGCGCTGAGGAGGACTAGTTGCAGCAGGGAGCCATAATCATGCACCACACTCCTCCTGCATGCTGCCATTACCACCCCCCACTCCAACCCCCAAACTCTCCTCACCACAAAAGCCACCCATGCTGCTCTGATGAATTGATTGACACCGTTTTTCATCTCACGCTGCTGTCAGAAAAAGAGAGGGAGCCACACAGGGAGGCCCGCTCCTCTGACTCTCCAGCAGCAGCTCTGTGGTCACTTCTAAAGGGTCTCCACTGGGAAATCAACATATAACACAGCAATGGCCTCGCTTAGCCTCCATATATGTGTTATAGTGCATCACATTCAAAGCGCTCATCAGAGAAGCTCTGTTAGTGTGGAGGAAATCTTCCTGCTGCAGCTTCACAGCTCTATAACACGTCTGGCCTCGTTACGCTTATCACAATGACAACTAAATAAAGCACAATTAGCAGTCACCCAGGCGTCCTCACTGCTGACTTAATTCCCCAAATTATCTTGGAGAACCAAAAAGCTAAAAGCAACAACTCTTCATCAAGTAGTGCAAAATAATCTCACTGATCGTAAAGCAAAGAGAAGGTGAAAGCAGCATGTCGACATCAGAGGCAAAGCTTGGATTGTAGCTTCAAACTCATTGCTGCACCGCAGAGGAGGCTGTCTGCTGTCGGATCATTTTTTTAAATTAAAAGATTAAAAAGTTCATTTTCTCTCAATGGTCAGGAAATCAGTGCTTTCAGAGTAGTAACCATTTAGAACAAACACACACAGAAAGCGTCCCCTCGCTCTTTTCTCAGCCGGTTTTAATTTGACACCTTGAGCTGGGGTAACTAGGTGGGGAGTGAGGAGCCGCAGAGGAATTCATTAGGCGCACCACTGCAGGGTCCTGGCTCGGAGCGTTAATGACATTGGAGGATAGGGAAACGAGACAGCCCAGACGCAAAATGAAATAAACATGAGGGCTGTCAGCGCTGACCGCAGCAGCAGAGGGGACAGACTCGTTTGGGCTGCAGACCTTCAGCCTGTACGATCAGACCAGAAACAGTCGTCCTCAGCAGACCCTCAGATTCACACTGACACACATGACGTGCACCACCAGTGTGAGTCTGCACGTGCATTGATCTTCCAGAGCATCATTAAAAATATCCATCACTTGGTGCTCCTGCTGCATTCAGATACACAGCAGCAATTAAATTATTAATGTCACAGCTCCCACCCCCCTCCTCACCCCCCAGCCTCCATACAAACTGCACTCTTAACGTTGCTGCTGAAAGACATTAAAATACAGCAATGTGTGTCTGGCTTCACCGGGATCAATTCAGATTACTACAAAAACAACAGGGAGAGGAAAAACAGGGACCAGAGAGTCAGACAACACAAGGCAGGCAGATCCATCACAGCACATCAGGGAAAGTACTAAAAAACTACTACTTTGACTGTACTTTGGGTTTTGTTCTGTTTTGTCTCCTTCCATATAAACAACAAAAACCACAGCTATTACACACACACACACACACACACACACACACACACACACACACACACACACACACACACACACACACACACACACACACACACACACACACACGCATGCACGCACACACACACACACTGCACTCAGAAACACCTGACTAGAACTCACACCAGGATCCTTCTTCCAGACTTCCATAAACCTCGTTTCAAGGTTTAGTCTATTTACTTCTCCATCCTCTAGACAAGTAATCAGTATAACTAATGTACTCTTAGATATCAGGTATGATTTTGTATGTTTGATGCTGAAAACAATGATAATTAACTCAACAGCCATTTCCTCATGTATTTTCAAATACTCTTCTTTTATAAACACTGTAGCCTCACCAAATAGGCTACATCCTCTGACCTTTGACCTCTGTTGACCATCACAACAATAATCCATCTTTTTCCCAATAACTTGGAATACAATCACTCTTGGATTATGTTTTAACCTGAATCAAGATCCCTACAGGTGTCCAACTGTCCACTTTCAGGTGTCCATCTCCCAGATGACCTTAACTGGACACTAACTGGTCTAATAAAACACTCTCTGTAAAGAAGTCTCTTCTGTAACACCACAGACTGGTGTTCCAACTGTAATCTCTTGTTTACAGAACATTCTCTGGTTGTTCCTGTTCAGGGTCACCTACACACTCACACCCAAAGTGTTATAATGCTTCTCTGCTATTTTCATGCATTTTCTACATTATAATGTGAGTGTTAACGGGCGGAAGTCATGTGACTTGGTAACTCCCTCACAGTCCCTTGTCCAATCAGAACGATTCACAACTCCACTAACTCAGTTCTGATTAGTACACTTAACATCTTCTGATTGGTTAAATTTAAGATAACTCGTCTCAAAACTAATACTCAGTTACGGTACAAGTCAGTCTTGTCTTGTCTTGCTGGTCTTGTCTTGACAGTCTTGTCGAGTCCTCATACAGTCTCAGTCTTGGTCTGAGCTACAGCCTGAAAGCAGTCGGAGCTGCTATGCTGCTATCTTAGCTGAACCCTTATCAGCTTTGAACAAGGCCTCTCAGTCTCTCCCTCACCACGGGACTGATCAGAAATGACTCCAGCATGCCTGCTGAAATGCCTCCCTTGCTGACCGGGACGTATCCACGGACTGTCCGGCGAGATCCTTGGCGGCCACGCCTTCCAGGACCACCACTCCGAGTCTGGGGACTCCAGCCTCAGCTTGTGGAGAAACCAACGCCTGCCAGATCTAGGAGCGTCCACCTTTCAGTGAGCGAACACACTTTCTGATCGAGAGGTTTGCTTTGATAAAGCTTAATTCTTCCAAACTAAATTAAGCCAAAACTAAATTCCATTCCAAACTCAGATTAGCCCTAAATTGACTCTTAAAGTCACAACTAGGTTAACTAAATTAACTAACTTCCCTAGTCATTAAAACATATGCTACGGTCCGTTAAAACTCACAATTAAAATTATCTTTAACATCCTCAACATGTTTAAGAATATTAATTGTGTTTACATCAAACTTTCAAACTGTCTTATCTGTCTGTGTTCTTAGGTTTTTCAAATTAAATGGTTGTTCAATCTTTATCTGGTCTCAGTTCACGTTATTAATAAGGTATTTCAATTCACTGTACTCTTTCAAAGAACCTAGATTATTCCTGTAAACACTGAATATAAGTGATAGTATTGGAGATATTTTCTCCATATAAAACTTCCAAAACTTATTAGTGAATTTACAGAGGGTGTAGTTAAAATAACTAAATAGTTATTTCAAAACGCTACAACACAAACAGGACTCTTCTGTCTCTGGTCCCAATGATGTACTCAGCTGGTGCAGGTCAAACCCAACAATCAGCAGAACTTTCACATGGTTTTTATTTTGTCATTAGTGGATTCCTGTTGAAGTCTCTGTGGGTGAAGCTTTGCCTCACCTCCCCTTTAATTCATGTTAACCAGATCCATCAACAGTAAATTGACCCACAAATGAACGTAAATAAATACATAAAACATCCACACTGTGGTAGAAGTAAAAAGGTGAACCTGGGGACTCTATATGAAGCAGAAACAATTCAAACAGCTGAAGAAGTCATCCTTCCTGAGCCTGAATTAGAGTGTTCTCTGTTTGGAAGAGTTCTAATTAAACACCTTCCAAGACAGACAGTAAATCTACCAGTGTGTCGGTTAGTCAGGGGACAGTCGGGGGACAGCTCCAGTCAGCGGACAGCTCCAGTCAGAGGACAGCTCCAGTCAGAGGACAGCTCCAGTCAGGGGACGGCTCCAGTCAGAGGACAGCTCCAGTCAGAGGACGGCTCCAGTCA
>SSNR01000536.1:77177-89632 GCA_006937965.1 Callopanchax toddi
GCTCCAGTCAGGGGACAGCTCCAGTCAGGGGACGGCTCCAGTCAGAGGACAGCTCCAGTCAGAGGACGGCTCCAGTCAGAGGACAGCTCCAGTCAGAGGACAGCTCCAGTCAGGGGACGGCTCCAGTCAGAGGACAGCTCCAGTCAGAGGACAGCTCCAGTCAGAGGACAGCTCCAGTCAGGGGACGGCTCCAGTCTGTGACGCTGTGAGACGGAGACGGTCCCTTTCTGTGGATGATCTCTGGCTGACTGAGTGCCCTCACACGCTGATGGAGCGCACCATCTAGTGATCCAGTGAGTGTGAACTGGTGTCAGAGATGACCCTTCTCTACAAGCTGCTCAGCTTCAGACATGAGGTTCTGTTGCAGCACACTGTGACACCTGTCTCTGCCAGGACGAGCCAGCGTTTCAGACACAGGATGGCTGTTGCTGACAAAGGCCAAGCTGCATGCTGGGAGAAACACTGCAGGCCAACACAAACAAGACTTTTGCTCTTCACTCTAGGCCTGAAGCGAGAGCCCCAGATGGCAGCCGAGGAGCCTCAGTCAGTAGAGCTGGTTTCTCTACAGAGCATCACAAACACAGAAAACCCAACGCTGCTTCCTCTGTCAGAGGCTAAAGGCTCTGTGCTTCTCTGAGACGTAGACCTCAGCAGATATAAGTGCTGCTCATTAAGCAGTAGGGATGTGAAGATTAACCGGTTCATATCGATTTATGGACACACACGTGCACTACGCGTCTGGACCAGTGGAACAGTCCTGTACCAATGCTCCAGATCCATAGATGAGGCAGCAGGTATGGAGGCATCAGCTGTGCATCAGCTCGCTCTCTGACCACAACGTGAACAAAATGACAAATTGACCCAGTTTTTCTTTTAATTAATCCTGCCTGGCTGACAGCTACCTGTGCCACACATCATCATCAGTCAAGAGAAGAGGAAGTAATAAGGCAGGAGGATACCCCTCATTAACTGATTTCCTCCACTTACGTTTTTTAAACAAGACACAAATATATATAAGCTATAAGTCGTCATCATCAACTGAGACAGAATTCTGGCTCCCACAGTAGATCTACACAAGGCTGGACTAAAACTGCAAGAGGTTTGATGGGAAAGTGACAACAATTACTTGGAAATGAAAAGAAATATTAGATGACGATCAATTATCCATGGCTTTGAGCTTCATGCATGAAACAGATGAGGGATCAGCTCAGAACTACAAATGAGGGACTAGTTAAAGATCTGAATGCAGCAGAGACCTGAGTCTCCAAGAACATTATCGGCACATTACGCTGTGATGAACTGAAACCTTTCCTCACTGCTCAAGAAGTTTATCAGACAACATCTAAAGGGAGAAAGGGCAGTGGTCACATGAGAAAAGACCTGGACCTAACCCGCTGTGTTTGGATGAAGAGACATGCTGAGTATGCACTAAAGAACCAAAGCGTTTCTGTGGAGTTGACCAAAAGCCTTCATGAAGCAAACTTAGTGACCAACTAAAAGAAGAGTAACACTGCTGTGCTCTGCAAAAAAAACCCACCCAAAACAGGTTTCCACCAAAACTCAATCATGTTTGCTTGAGGATCAAAATGTTCAGGACAGTTCACCAGGTGATGCACGATACCAGGTTCAGTAGAACAAGGCCGGATTTGAACATTTAGCAAAACTTCAAAAAAGATAAATATGCTGGAAAAATAACTCTTTAAAATTTTTTTTGGGCATAAACTCAACTGACTGACCTCTGAAATCATGGGCTTTAGAAACAGACTGATAAGTAACAGAAACAACACAGATGACTCATCTAGGAGCTTCATAAAACAATGTTACAAAGTTTAATCTGTTTCACTTTTGACAGCTTCTCAACTTTTGTTTATTTAGACCTGAAACCCAAATTTTAACAAACTATACTCCAAAGGACATCTCCTTATCTTGTGTTAGTCTTCTTGACTTTATGCTTTTTGCCTGAGAGCGCAGCTTAAAGCGTCTGAGTGCATGATACACAATTCCTTACTACACAACGCTGCTCTGGCTGCGTTTTCTTATTTCTCTTAATAATTGTTTTCATGCTGGTTTATTTAGACTTTATCCAAATTTCCCTTGCTGGGCAGAGAGCTAGAGCAAGCTCAGATGGTGACAGGAATTGAGAAGCAGTAAAGCAGGACACCTAGCCACAAAATACAAAACTCAGGACGTGCACATCGGGCATAGTGACGTGAGTTTAGCTGTGAGCTGCCATCCATGAAGCCAAGAACAAAGAGCTTTAACAAAGTCTGTTTAGTTTGTGTTTTATACATTTGGACTATGTCCATGCATTTTGTAAACCCTCATGAGACCTACTCAGGCTTTTTGTTGTTGTTTAGTTCTTGTTTCCTACAATTCAACTGGACCTAAAGCTCACCTGTTTCCATTTAAAAGGACAGATGTTTCCACATTGTAAAAAACTGAAATGACGATGAATGTCCAGGATTAGATCCTAATGAATCCTCTCAGAATCTGCAGACCTTTTGGTTTAAGTAACTATTTGTTTACTTTGTTAAGACCAACCATGACGGCTATAATTAAAGGACAAACACGTCGACAGCGCTGTGTGTGACTGAAGTCATTGTTCGTTTTCTGAGAGACGAAGCTGCCTCTCAGGATTCAGCTATTCTGCAGATGATTGACAGCTCCATCTGAACAGGGCATCCAACAAAAGGGCAGACAGACAGAGGCCAACACCGCCCACTGGGCCCGACGAGGCCATTCATGAAGCAGAGAGATAAAAGAGCTAAATCAGCAAGGAGAAATGCATGACGCCACACTCGTCCTCTTTCATCATCAGGACAACTTTTAATGTGATTTATTGTTTTTAACAGTCAGTTTGTGCTTCACCTTCCACACATTCATTTAAACAACAATCTATACATTATTTAATGCAAAAAGTCTGTCTTAAGTTACACATAAAGGCATAATTATCAGCTTTTTAAGGCATTAAATCTCTGTTATAGAAGTCTTTACTCCTGAGATCATGTAGCTGGGATGTGTTTGATAGGTACATTTTTTAAAGGAATTACTTCCATTTTTGAGACAGATATAGTGAAGTGAAACTGGCTAGATGCACACAGAAATAAGGCTGACAGATATAATCTACAGCACTGAGAGAAAAAAAAGCTGTTAGCGTAATAGGCTTCCTGAACTCGCACAAATAAATGTTCCACAGTGTGTGCTGACATAGTTAAAAATGAAGAGGAATGTAGCTATGTAAAACCCCCTACAAGCTGTTAATATTTCATGACTCTGACACTGTCAGTGTCTGCCTAATTTGTATGGCATGAGGGGAAGGGAGAAGCTGGAGAGGGGAAGAAAAACATGTGAGAGGCAGAGTGTGTGTGTGTGTGTGTGTGTGGTGGTGGGGGGGGAGTAAAGGTAGAAATATGTTGCCTAAAAAGACCCGAGTGTGTGCCGACCTGACAGTGAATCCCTTCTCTTTTAGAAAGTCAACATGGTCCATTAACAGCAGCGCTCTCCACTCCCAGCCAATGTCACCATTAGCATAGCTCCTATCAGATGAAGATGGATGGTGAGAATCAGTGTTACTGAGATTAGCATTTTATCAAGGTTACACTATCATCCAAACTCTTATAACCTCTTTACCTCGTCTCTGTTGTCAGAATATTAACTTATCGGAGGAGGAATCTCTTCACAGTGGAGGAAGAAGTGGAAGAACAGCTACTAATAATAATCAGTTCATCTACTTATTAGCTCAATAAGCCATCAATGAATAATCATTTAGTTATAAAATGTCCAGTGGTGATGTCTTTATTTATGCAGCCAACAATAAATATTATAAAACCAGATGGATTTTTCCTCCATCCATTGATTTTATAGAGCTCTAAAACTAAATGTTTCAGAATCAAAGGTCTCCTCTCTCTGAGGTGTTGTCGTCTCACCCTTAAACCCAGAATCTAGCTGGGTTGTGACTGATTGAGTTCAAATTGTTCAGCTACCTCCTTTTAGGTCCTCCAAAAAAACAGCCTATAATCCCCCCAGGATGTCCTGGATCAACCTGAGGCTCTTCATGATGCCTGAAATCCCTTCCCCTAAGAGTTGTCCTGACCACATGCCTCAGCTATCAACGTGGAGCAGTTCTCCTCCAGGTTCCTCCCAGATGTCAGAACTCCTAACCCTAGCTCTAAAGAAAATCATTTTGGACGTCAGTATTTGGGATCTTGTTTTTTTTTTACATTACTCGTGAACGTAGGTGAGTGTTGGAATGTACAGTAGATCAACCTGTAATTCAAAACCTCCACCTTCCTACTTCGCTCCCTCTTCACACAACAGACCAGCATCACTGCAGATGCTGCTCTGATCCACGCAAGACCCAGACCTCTCCACTTAAGGCTGAACCTCTCCTCAGACCCAGACAATCCACCTTTTTCCAGTTGAGACCCACGGTCTCTGTTATTTTGCAGATATTTTAAGCATGGTCAAAAGGTCTGCAAGTCAAACTTTCCCTCAAAATAGTCACAGAGACCTTGAGTACTCATCTAAAATCCTTCAATTTAATTTCCTTGAAGCAGAAGTGTGAGGAAACTTTGGGAGGGGTTGGCGACTAAATTGTGAACAAATGACATAATTCAGACACTCATGGACGCTCAGGTGACCCAGTCAGATATAATACTCGTCACCAGAGTGTTGTACAATTAAAAAATCTGGCTTTAAAAAACCTGTTGGTTTTTAAGCCCTGAAAGCATCAGATGTGTTGAATGGAGGCACTGTCAGCTGTAGTCTTGTTGAAATTTGTCAATATTTACTTGTTGAATAAAGTTCTATTGAATTGTTGAAAAGTTATTAATCCACCATAAAATGAGCCAGATTATAATGTGGAAAATGTGGTCAAATCATAAAGAATGGAATTAAGAATTTTAATAAAAAAATCTTAAAGAAGTTATGAAAAAAAATAAATTGATGTCATTGAGATAACTGTCACCATTAAAATAATTTAAGAGGGATGAAAACATAGCATTGCATCACAACAGAGAGGTTTGGTTTACGTATTTAAAAGAAAACCATGTGTTCCTAAGAAACCACTGCATGAGACCTCAACAGAGAAGTCATTCTGGTAAAGTACTTAATGGACCCGGTCCAACATGTCCTGGCTCCAGCACCGCCCAGATTACAAGCTGTCCAACCCTGAGCTCATGTTCAGTGAAACATCTATAAACATCCTGCTGCCAGCCAACAGAATCCTCCCTTCTGTCTGAATGATCAGCTGATCTGTTGTTTGGAGCTGGTCAGGTCTTTGCGACCAGCACCTTCACGTCCATCCACTGGTCCTTCAACATCACGGAGGCAACAGAACCCACAGACCAACGAGGATCAGAGGCTGACCTGACCTCCTGACATCTGTCTGAAAATGAATTCAACATCCTCCGTTTGAATAATGCGGCACCATGAGAGACAACGACATTTATAAAACAGGAAGCGGAGCTAACCACAGTAAGCATTAGCTATTTTTGGAGGAGGATGTCTACAAATAACAAAGAGCTGTCAGAGTCTAACTGCTCCATGCTGTAAAAAAATCTACATAAAGGCTGTGCCCCCTGCTAATCATGAGCCTTACTTTAGGTTCCCCTCCACATTGTTGGTGTTGGCACTGGGAAAGCGTCCAAAACCACAAGACATTCCTGCTATGGAACATTTGTTTCCTTTCTGGGGGCAGCATGGAGCTCCAACATGCTCCTATTACATTTTTCTGTCCTGCCACACTGCATGACAGTTTATTTTAGGAAGCGCTCGCTGGCACCTGAGACACAGAGCTGACAAAGCACTCGGTGTCACTTCAATGAGGCCAGTTGGTGCAGTGACAATGCCTCTGGCCATCAAGTCCGACAAGATGGACAACACAACGCTAAATATCTCAGCAAAGCAGGAAAAGAGACTTCAGCTGCTCACATGATATCAGCTTCTGATGGGCAGAAAGCAACAGGAGAGCGTGTGTGTGTGTGTGTGTGGGGGGGGGGGTATTCATCTGGACATTAAGAAATCCAGCAAAAAGGGCTGTTTGCCTCTGGAGTGGTTTTCTGTGACTTCGCCTAATTATAAACTGCTAACAGATCCAGATCCAGATCTAGACCCAGACCCAGATCCAGATCTAGACCCAGATCCAGATCTAGACCCAGACACAGATCCAGATCCAGATCTAGACCCAGACCCAGACACAGATCCAGATCTAGACCCAGATCCACACCCACATTTTGCAATTATCTAATAATGCAACAGTAATAAAACTGATTTACTTCAATATAAATCTTCCTCCAGAAGGCAGAAAACGTATACAGCAGTTTTTAAGGAAGATACAAATCTTGTTAAATAAATGGAGCTCCTATAACTAAGAACTATGTTTATCAGATACGATGCATGCTGTGTTATAAGGTAACAGCCATTTCTTAATATTTGACATTTTGAGTCTGTTTTTGTCAGAGTGAGATGTGTGCAGCAGAAGTCTGAGTCTCCACTAAAACCAGTTTCTCACTGGAGTGAACCTGATGGCAATAAATTCCTGAGAGAGTTTCCAAAATCTCTTGAAGTTTCCCAGCATCCGTTGCAGGGCCTCACTCTCAGGTTGCTTCAATTTAAAATGTAAAAAAAAATGTACTCAACAATTTTTTACTCAAAGTAGTTGCAGAGTTGTCTCTAATGTTGGAAACCTTCCAAATGTAGGTACCACGAGTCACAAAGTGAGAGAAATGTAAGAAAACGTTGAAGGAATGAAGTGGTTACAGGTTAAAGGATAGAACTGCTAAAATACCAGGAAGAAATGAATTAGTTTTAGATGAATGAGTCCGTTGTTTTGCCGTTACTTTCCCAACAGCATCAGGTTAGTAGCAGTGAGTGGAATGAAGACATAACTTCCTTCAATCCTTTCACAATAAGACTCAGATGTGTGCTGAATTTCAAACGCTTGTATTATTTGAAGCTCTCTGAAATAATTTACAGCCTCCTCTGCGATCCAAAAACCCACGACAGCCTCAATGCTGGGAGCATCATGTCTTCATCCAGCAGACGATAATCAGCTGGTTTCATGTTTGTTTGTTTATTGTACAGCATGTGCTAAAGTTTCCTCACAGTAAAAACTGTGAAGGAGTAAATACTGAGTGAAAATGAGAATATTAAAGAATTACATGTAAACAGCTGGAAACCCCAGTAAAGCTGCTGTTTTCAGCTTGGAGGAGAACTTTTTAAAAAATCATAATTATACTGATAATTGTAAACTTAAAAAAAAAAACAAAATTTTGAAGTTTTTTTTTACAACCTTGGGATAATATGAAAATCATTTTTTGTTAAAGTGTGAACGCTGATAAAGTGTTTATTTTCTGTGTCAACTGGTCACCGACAGCTATCCCAGTTAGATGCTGGTTTTAATGTAACTCCGACGCTGACGGAGGAGCCAGTCAGAGGAAACAGAAGGAAAACGATTAAACACTGACGGTGTCGTTTAGGGAGAAGCTGATCTGGAAACACTCATGAGGAGTTTGTCTTCTTGCAGGAGCTTCGATTTCTGTTTCCTGGCAGAAAGATCTCTGAAATCCAAGCTTCTAGAAAATGAAGTGCAGTATAAATACACTACCTGCCTCACACACACACACACACACACACACACACACACACACACACACACACACACACACACACACACCTGGCTGAGCACTACATGCATATCCTGTTCCTCATAATGGAGTGCAGATTACAGGCTGCTTCCAAAACTCGCTCACACTCGTTCTGTAAGGTGACGGCGCTGAGTTAAATATCAGATGCAAATGAAAAGAGAAAATCTATCATGACTCTAATGTGGCCTGATAGGAGGGGGAGCACTCTCCTCTGAGGAGCCGAGCCGTGTGAGGAGGGTGATGTATGGAGGAGCTGGATGAGAGGTGAAAAGCGTAGCGAGACGGACAACGGGAGGGGTGGATGGCTGGGGGGGAGAGAAGGGAATCTGGAGAGAGGGTGAGGCGAGGCGGTCCCACCAGACTCCTAAGAGCCAAGGGCAAAAGTGGAATAAATGTTGATTAGTGTTGATTTTGTCCGACGAGCACCCGGCGACTGACAGTGGGACTAAGCTGTGGCGAAAGGGAACCATTAATCTTGGTCTGGTTTAAGCAGTGTTTATTAATTTGTGTCATTTCCACTACGTGAAGAGAAGCCTCCCTCTCTCTCCTCCGTCTCCCTGCCTCCGAGCACCCAAGAGCTGCAGCAGCCGAGCCTCCTCAGTGGGGAACGTACAGCGCGAGCCTGGAGGTGGCGTCTGCAAGGAGCAGCAGGGGAGGAGAGGGGAGGAAATGAGATTCCAAACACTACATTATGGAAAATGAACTCCTGGGGGGGTTGGTATGGCAACCACATCCACATGTGCCACTACATGTTCAATTTAACGTGCATAACAAATTTGCAGACTTGATTAAATTCTTAACATATTAAGCAGGTTGGTGTAAAAATAATAAAAAACCAGAACGTCAGCAAGTGAGGCTGCAGAATTGTGATGGAGGTAAACGGCAGCCATCGAGCGTGGGAGGAGACTTCCTGCTTAAAGACTGAGCTCTTTTACAAATCCACCTAAAATTCTCCTCTTATCTCAGCAGAGGCTGCTCACACTTTTCTACAGATTGTATTCCACTGGTCATCATGATAAAATAACCCAAATAAACCGCAATAAAAACAAACTAGGCCTCAGCAGGTCAGGAAATACGAGATTTAAAAATATTAAAAGGACTCCCTTTTCACTAGGATGAGAGGAAACCTCATTTAGAATAAAAAACTGATCACTCTTCCTGTACATTTGATGTCAGTGTTAATTACCAGTAAGATTCCTATAATTAAGCTCCTTAATATGATTAACACGTATCAATTAGTAGGCTGACAATTTGCATAATGTCTAATGTAAGCACATTGTTCTGTACTGTGATGGTATTAAGTCACCGTTTACACTGCCGTCACTCACTGATGAGGCTCTGATTGTGACTCTGCATCAAATACGGTACAGAGAAAATCAGCGTGCACGTCTAGATTACAGCATCTGCATTTGTGTGTGCATGTGTGCACGCATGTTGGTGTAAAGCTGCATTGACTAGCGGGGCGGAGCCTCCAGGTGACCTCCTGACATCATGGATGGCTGTTGTGTGTTTAGGTGTAGGGTTGATATCATGGCTCTGTTTAAACAGTTCAGACCCTCTTCTCCACCTCCAGACCCCCACCCCTGTACTCAAGACAAAACATCACTATTACCTTAACAATAACAATTTACATTAATGTCATAATAATTATTATTTATTTTCAATTATTATTATAAAAATATTAATGTTTTTCCTTATAGTACAACCTTTATTGCCCCAATTTAAGAAAAAAGTCAAAAAGTCAAAAAGATCGTCACCATCGTTCAAAGATCAGTGTTTTTATGATGTGGATTTTAAGGACGCCTGATTCTGGTTCTGTGGTCCGATCCTGAAACCTCTGACCTGCTGATTAGTCCTGTTCTACTTTATTTATCAGATCTATAACTAACAGATTACAAGTTTTGTTTTTAAATTTCTGATTAACATTAAAATGAATGATTCTGGGAGTAAAAAAGTTCACCGACTGGGGAAAATGTCAGATTTTTCACATTTGATTGGATAAAACTGGTCATGCTGTAAATCAGTCCATTTCAGTTACCAGCTCACTTTTTTGGTGTAAATCAAATGATAAAAAGTGATTGATGACTTATTGGTTTTTGATCCAACTTTTTTCCGTCAATCATTTGAACATCGAAGCACAGGTTACATCACAGCTGACGACCTCTGATCTGAGTTCAGCCGCTGCAGCACAGCGCAGGCTTCCACACACACCTTTCATAATCAGACCTCCGGCTCATTTCGTCCTGTCAAACACTGCTGAGCTGCCCCCTGCACAACACCCCGTTTTCACCTCCAAAGAACAACATTACATCACTCGGCTGGTCGTTTTTATAAATGGAGGATCCCCTGGGCCTGAAACCGAACACTACACAAACGCACCACGAGAAAGCCGGCCTTTTGTTGTGGTTGAGAGGAAAGAAATTAAACAGTGAGTCAAAGCGGCGCGTTCACGGAGCAGCTCAGTCAAGAAGTGGTTTTGTTTGACACAGCTGGAGATTTATGATGTTGATGGAGTGTTTACAGAGGTCAAAGCAGCTCATTTTCCAAATCAGTTTGTCAAGTGTTTGCTTATCTAAAGAGCCCATTTCATCAATCATGAAAAAAAAAAAACGTGATGGTAATGATGACCCAAACAGTCCTCACTTTAAAATGTGTAACCAGTGTGTGTGTGTGTGTTCATTCATGTCTCTGTGTTTACCAGCATCCAGTGAGGGAGGTTAGAAAACCTTGTCTCAGAAGCAGCAGAGTTTAACAGGTTGGTAGATTTTAGAGGACAAATACAAACAAGAACTGATGGTTTGACCCTAAAACGAAAAACGTCTAAGTTACGACTCTTTTTAAGAATGCAACAGGCCATGTTCCTCAAAGTCAAACTGACCACATATTCCTGGAAACAAGATGAAAAGGAACAGTACAAAATAAAAAAACCCACAGTGGTTTAAATAAAGTGTTCCTTCCTTCCCCTTCCTTCACTGTGGTGCTTGTTTACATTAGCAGATGGTTCTGTCGGCCGTCCCTCACTTCATCTCACAAAAACACACAGCTCAGGTCACAAGTTCAGGCTCGAGATCAGCGCCAGCATTGTGTCCTGCAGGTGGTGTGAGTCGCTCCAGGAACTACCAGCAATGAAAAATTTACACAGGCAAAAAACAGAAAACAGTATAAAGTCTGTGTGGACAAGATCCACCAGCTTAGCTGCAGCACTGGGAATCCACAACAGAGTGCTGCTCCACACGCCCAGAAGCTGATTTAGTCCATTCATAGACCTCCAAAAATCTAAGATCTGATTCAGTCTGTTCACCCTAAAAATCTAAGATCTGATTCAGTCTGATCACCCTAAAAATCTAAGATCTGATTCAGTCTGATCACCCTAAAAATCTAAGATCTGATTCAGTCTGATCACTCTAAAAATCTAAGATCTGATTCAGTCTGTTCACCCTAAAAATCTAAGATCTGATTCAGTCTGTTCACCCTAAAAATCTAAGATCTGATTCAGTCTGTTCACTCTAAAAATCTAAGATCTGATTCAGTCTGATCACCCTAAAAATCTAAGATCTGATTCAGTCTGATCACTCTAAAAATCTAAGATCTGATTCAGTCTGATCACCCTAAAATCTAAGATCTGATTCAGTCGGATCACTCTAAAAATCTAAGATCTGATTCAGTCTGATCACGCTAAAAATCTAAGATCTGATTCAGTCTGATCACCCTAAAAATCTAAGATCTGATTCAGTCTGATCACTCTAAAAATCTAAGATCTGATTCAGTCTGATCACTCTAAAAATCTAAGATCTGATTCAGTCTGATCACTCTAAAAATCTAAGATCTGATTCAGTCTGATCACTCTAAAAATCTAAGATCTGATTCAGTCTGATCACCCTAAAAATCTAAGATCTGATTCAGTCTGATCACTCTAAAAATCTAAGATCTGATTCAGTCTGATCACTCTAAAAATCTAAGATCTGATTCAGTCTGATCACTCTAAAAATCTAAGATCTGATTCAGTCTGATCACTCTAAAAATCTAAGATCTGATTCAGTCTGATCACCCTAAAAATCTAAGATCTGATTCAGTCTGATCACTCTAAAAATCTAAGATCTGATTCAGTCTGATCACTCAAAAATCTAAGATCTGATTCAGTCTGATCACTCTAAAAATCTAAGATCTGATTCAGTCTGAGGCTGCATGGTGGCGCAGCTGGTTAGCACTGTTGCCTCGCAGCAAGGAGGTCGTGGGTTCGCGTCCCGGCTCTGCGGCCTCTCTGCGTGGAGTTTGCATGTTCTCCCCGTGCGTGCGTGGGTTTCCTCCGGGTACTCCGGTTTCCTCCCACAGTCCAAAGACATGACTGTCAGGCTAATTGGGCTGGTAAATTGTCCTTAGGTGTGAGTGGGTGTGTGGTTGTTTGTCTCGTTCGTCTCTGTGTGGCCCTGCGGTGGACTGGCGACCCGTCCAGGGTGTCCCCCGCCTCTCGCCCCTTGACCGCTGGAGATAGGCACCAGCTCCCCCGCGACCCTCTGTGGAGGACTAAGCGGTTTCAGAAAATGGATGGATGGATGATTCAGTCTGATCACTCTAAAAATCTAAGATCTGATTCAGTCTGATCACTCTAAAAATCTAAGATTTGATTCAGTCTGATCACTCTAAAAATCTAAGATCTGATTCAGTCTGATCACCCTAAAAATCTAAGATCTGATTCAGTCTGATCACTCTAAAAATCTAAGATCTGATTCAGTCTGATCACTCAAAAATCTAAGATCTGATTCAGTCTGATCACTCAAAAATCTAAGATCTGATTCAGTCTGATCACTC